>JAUPFT010000013.1:35832124-36087124 GCA_036936625.1 Parnassius smintheus behrii
TAAATATTTTTTGATAGTAAAATAGTTTGTAAAGTACTCAACAATTAAAAAATTAAATATTTATCTTGACTTCAATTTGATGTAATATATAACAATTAATTTAAAAAATATGCTGATTACATATATTTTTATAAAAGCCTAAAATTAATTACCCAAATATTGGATCATTAGAAATAAGAAATACTGGCAACATTCTCCTGTTACGTAATCTCGAAACATTGACATTCGTGCTTCGAATAACCTTCAAAATTGTGTTGGAATAACAAATTAAAATATAGTTAAATGAGTGTTTACGAGTGAAACGACTTCATCTCAGACTTTTTGTTCATTTTAGTATTGTTTTTGTAACATTTAAATACACAGCACGGCATTTTGTAGGCAAATTTACTGCACGACGCCCCGGGAAGTACTGAGTGAAAATGAGCGTAGTTTGATGCACGTGTGTGCGTGAACGCGTGTGCTTACATAAAGGAGCGGAGTTTTTTCGCTTCACCAATAACAAAGGCCGCGCTGTACCTACCTTTTTTTACTTCATCTGAGTTCGTTTCTGAAAAGATGTTTCTGAGAAAGTAGAACTCGGAAAAAAACAAAATATATATACGATATGACATAATATATGATAATAACGTTATTTTAATATAATTAATTTTATTATTTTAATACAATTTACTTATTTTAGTTTCATTTAGATATTCTTACTTGGTAGAGCTACGCTGCAGGTAGGTATATTATGGTTGTAGCACGAATGTATTACGGTTGTGGCTAGAGAAGGACCACGCTCTCACAGAATACCAGCCTAAAATACCAACTTAAAGCTGCAGTGTACCTTATGATGAGTGTAGAGAACCGGAGACCGTTTTTAGTCTCAGGGGTTAACGTTAATTTATTTTCCAATAACGCATCTGCGTTTTGATTTTTAATCGAGGAAAAATGTAGTTGTTTATGGGCCACAGCATCCACTTACTATTAGGTGGACTTTGTGCTGGTGTGCCACCCCCATCGTATAGAAAAAACTCTTAAAGCATGAGGGGGGTGTAAGAAAATCCATCGCCTGATTTCGTCTTACGGGTGTCATAAGAAACGACTATGGGATATGCCACAATTAAAATCGTCCGATAAATAATTGTGTAACTATCTCTTAACGCCAAGCGTAATACCCGGTTTAGTGATGGGAAACAGCGTTAAGGTTGCGAGGCGACAATACTACAATCGTCAGGCCACTTGCCAAACATGCAAACCATGTCAAGCAGTGGATTTAAACGGGCTAAAATTAAAAAACCGGCCAAGAACGTGTCGGGCCACGCTCAGTGTAGGGTTCCGTAGTTTCACGTCCGTCACAATAAGTGTTCCCACTTATGAGTTAAAAGGTGGGTATCCATTATGTTCGCGCTCCAGCAGCGCTCCGCGCTCCTGCAACTGCTCCCGTTATTGGGTACTGTCGTTTCCATCCAAATTCAAAATAATTTTTCTAGAAAGTCCTTATAAAGTTCTACTTTTCAGATTTTTTTCATATTTTCTAAACTTATGGTTCAAAAGTTAGAGGGGGTGACACACATTGTTTTTTACTTTTGGAGCGATTATTTCCGAAATTATTGACATTATCAAAAAATGATTTCAGTAAACCCCTATTCATTTTTAAATACCTTTCCAACAATATATCACACGGTAGGGTTGAAATAAAAAAAAATCACTTCCCACTTTCCATATTATCCAATTTTTATTTTACCACTTTGTCGGCGTGATTGATACACATATTGGTACCAAATTTCAGCTTTCTAGTGCTTAACGGTCACAGAGATTAAGCGAGGACGGACAGACGGACAGACAGACATGGCGAAACTATAAGGGTTCCTAGTTGACTACGGAACCCTATAAAATAAGACCTCATTTTTCACAGCTATTTTAATCTACTAGTAGGCGACGGAGGGAAATAAGCAGAAGAAGATGCAGTGCAGATTCAGCAGTTTCCGTGCTAGTTCTCCTACCATGTGCAATAATTGTCCAAACTATCCTTTATATATGGCAAGCTATGGGGTACGCCTATGTGGACCTTTGATTAAACTCTGACTCTCATGACAATTGCAACTACTTACTACTGGCTTTATTAGTGAATTGATTCAGTTGCAATTCGACAGACAGGTACTCGTATATTCAATCATGAAATAGGACTATAGATTTATTTTATTTATTTAACAATTTATGTACACACGAAGTATTTTACAATAAAAAATAAAAAGAAATTTTGTACAAAGGCTCTGCTTATTTCATAATGAAATTTCTTCCAGCAGGCCTGATACTGGACAGATTCAAAGAGAAGCAGATTTAGTGTGCACCCTCATAATAAATTTTATAATATTAATAAACTTAATATAAAATAAAGATAATAAAAATATATACATACATCCATACATACAAACATGCATATACCTAAATACTATGCTATATACATATATAAAATAAAATACAAGTAGATACACATATATTTACAAATCATACATTGGATCATTGGGACGACAAAGAAAGATAGTGCTCTTTAACTCGCCTTTTAAACACTGAAACTGTTTGAGCCTCACGAATTGCAGTAGGAAGAGAATTCCATAACCTAACTGCATGTACTGTAAAATAATGAGAATAGTACTTAGTTCTGAAGGAAGGGAAGTTTAGGAGGGTTTTTAAATGTGATCTGCAAACTGCATCGGGAGAACGAGCAAAGCGGAATCGATCACGTAGATATGGTGGTGATGTTGGATCGTAGAGTATTTTAAAAAGGAGGCATAGGATTCGGGTATTCCTGCGAAGTCGGATTGGGAGCCACTTGAGCTGTTTGCGATAGGAAGAGACGTGGTCATACTTTTTTAGCCCAAAAATATTAAAATACCCAACGTTGGTCAAAGAACATTCAGCAGCTTCAAATCACATGAGTGAATTCCAAGCGAACGAACCGCGTGCGAAAACAAGTAAATAATAAATTCGTCAGACCGCGCAACCTGTGAATCGTACACATACCGCTTATCACGCATCATACGTGTGGGGCCGTAGTTTTCATTTATTTTTATCGTCACGTGTTAACAACAACAACACCGAAAGATTTACGTTGCAAATTGGGTACATTCGTTGAGACAAAATAATAAAATAGCAAATATTTCGAACAGCTTCGGTCTTCCATATGTTACACACCCGTGTCATTTAAATAAATGTAATGTAATTTAACATATACAAATATAAATGTATTAACTTTGGCCTCTCATTATATTTACGAAAATTTAATGTACGTTTACAAAAACAACAGTAGTTTTAATAAAAAAGTAATATACGATCTGTAAACATCAGGAATAAACACAAGTTAATGACACCAGTTTTTCGACTACACAGAATCAGTAATTCATTCGACGCCATTCAGGGTATCGTCTATCACCACAAAGTCTCAGAAAATATACAAGGTCTCTCTACTAAAAAGTTTAAAAAAATATTTAAACTTGACAGAAGGTTAAATTTAAATAAGTATTATTTAAATTTAACTACTTGTACTAGTGTAAACCAGATGTAAAATCAGGGAACAGTGCCATTAAAGATGCAAGTCACTTGGTACTGCAATTGGCACTTGGCATTGGGATTTTAAATTTGTCAATTATATTAAAATATTACCACAATAAGAGAGGCCTTTGTTCAGTAATGTACTGTTATGATTATAATACAAGGTGAATCACCCCACAAATACAGTCTGTAATTAAATTGGTTTTCTAGCAAAACTAGAGCTGCTAGACACAAAAAAGTTTATAACAAAGAAAACCTGGTGTTTTTTACTTCAATCTTCTTATTTGTTATTATACGTACACATATAAATAACTTTGCACTCACCACTGCGCAGATAGGTAGGTCTGTACATGCTGACCTTACTTCAACAATTTACAAAAACACATATCTCACAACAACACAACTCCCGGCACGGATTGTCTCGACACGGTGTAAAACTAAAAAAAAAACCGCCGAAGTAATTTACTCGGCTTACACGCGTTATCAACAAAGCCATCTGACGTAAACATGTGATAAGTGATAGGAGAGTTTCAGGTACTGCGTGTCAATTTCATTGACTTAACGACCTGATAAATACTAAGCTCCGCTCGGATAGCACATTTAATATAAAATGTGTGTTACTTCCGAAAATGTGTGTTTATGATGTGACCGTGCAGTGGCGGTGTAAGAATATCAACTATCCCATATCATCCCGTGGGTATCGTAAGAGACGACAGAGGGAAACAAACCAGAAGATGGGCAGCAGCGTCTTCTTAATGATGACTAAAAATAAAAAGCTGCGGTTGCCAACTCGCTTGCCAAGCTTGGCAACTATGGCAAATATCCCCCCTAAGAGGGAATCTAGGTCTACGAGTATGTACAGCAGTGAATATTAATAGGATGTAACGGTAACGCTTACTTCTCCCGTATTATTATAATTATATAAATTTCACGTGGTAGAGCCATGACGCAGTTATATTAGTAGTATAGCTGTAGCACGAATGGGTCGGCTCGACCGGGGAAGTGCCACGCTCTCACAGAATACCAGCGTAAAATAGTAACTTAATGCTGCTATGTTTCGTATGGTGAATGTAAAGAACCGAATACCTTTTAACTGGAAACGAGGCATTTCATATTAATCCTCACGGGTAACAACGCATCTGCATTCTGATAAGTAATCGCGGATATATGTTGATGTCTATGGACCACATTAACCACTTACCATCAGGTGGACTGTGTGCTCGTTTGTCACCCTATTTATAACCTATTCAGAAATGAGAGGAGGCCTGTACCCAGCATGGTGACCTAAATATATTATAGGTTATTACAACTAAAACACTCACGCCTATCACCCAGAGGGGAGGCAGAGACTACGGACTCCCATTTGGCACGATCCTGACACACCTCTCTAGCTTCTTTTACATCTATATATCTACGCATACACGCTCGTCGGTTAAGGGTATACTCTTAATGTGGTCCATTTTTAAAATATCGATAATTTGGTCGATAAACCTTCGTCTGGGTCTAGGGCATCCTTTCCCGACTCTGGCATTAACATCTGTAATATGAATTTGCTTTGTCATCCTTTCAAATTAAAAAATTTGTAGTGTTATTAATTCGCATGGTTGTTTAAATAATACGCGGAAAATCGTAAACAGTATTCAAGCATTAGTTACCAAAATATTTAACCAATACGTTAATGTTTTATATAAAAGAAACATTGTGATAACCGTACTAGATGATTTCGTTAAAGATTTTTGCTCACAACTATATCTCTTTCTTTTTCTAGAGTGTCATTTACATTAACACATAGAAACGTTTTATTTTTAATGTTACATATTCACCCTATCTCACAGTGTGTTTTTTTATCACTCTATACGACTTAACGGGCATTAAAACTTTACTAAGCTACTACTAACATTGAAATCGGATTGCATCTACCGTAAAATTTAAGATTACTTAGCATCTTGCTTTTATGTACCATCTTTCTTCACCTATCATTTTTCTTCAACAGCATTTTAAGTCCACTGTCTTACTAGTACTTTTCCGAGAATATGCCTGGGTGCATCGTTCCGGTATGAAAAAAAATACCATAATTACCACATTGGACAGCCGGGTTGAAATCGAAAGGCAGGGACAGGCAGACGAGGCGGCTCTTCATCACCAGTTTGTGAAATTAGATTTTCGTGTTTTAGAATGTATTTGGCCTTAAGTCGACCCCCAAAGCCTCGTCTGTACATCTTTTTTAGTATAAGGGTGACAAACGAGCACACAATCCACCTGATTGTAAGTGGATGCTGTGGCCCATAGACATCTACATTTATCATCGATTAAGAATCAAAATAGATGTGTTGTCACCCTGTCACTGAGGACTAAGATGGAACGCCCCGTTTCCAGTAAAAAAGGTCTCCGGTTCGGCACTTACCATTCGAAACACAGCATCATCGAGCTGCTATTTTACGCTGATATTCTGTGACAGCATTGTCCTACCCCGATCGAGCCGACCCGTTCGTTCTACAACCATAATATAGCTGCAGCGTAGCTCTACCACGTATAAAAATCGTATTCAAATAACCAAATTGGTATATTGTGTTCCCCTACACTCCATTATAGTATATAAAACATGACACCTTTCAAGAAAAAATTTTAGGTCTCAAAGTGATAGGACTTTTTCTGGCTAGGAAGCCGGTTGGGCAGGTACCTTCTACCTATTTCTGCTGCCAAACGGAAATATATGCACTGCCGTGTTTGATCTAAAGGGTTCGGAGAGTCAGTGTAATTTTAAATTACTTGCTATGGGGCTTTCTACGTGGTGTGCAGTAACCGCTAACTATCAGGTGACTGTAAGTTCGACTGCCACTACAGTTTTATAAAAAAAAGGTTCCATTTTACAAGTTATTTTTTTATCAACGAGGAGTTAATTATTTTTGCATTAAATTGTTCTGGCTAATGTAACATACTAGCAATTTGTAGCAATTTGTAGTCATAAAACGTCTACTAACTTTAATATAACGAAGAAAATGTATCCATTCATATTTAATAACGTTTTAACTTTAATATAACGAAGAAAATGTATCCATTCATATTTAATATTTAATAACGTTTTAACGTTCATTATCATAAATCCACTTAAAGAGACTGTTTATTCTTTTACGTAGTTGCTTTAACTTCACAGTAAAAATAGATGTCAAAATCTTGCATGTGAATTACCAATCTTCGTTAAACAGGTATAAGTACGTTATGTTAGATCACATTGTTGCATTGCACATTGCATCCATTATCTAATTTTTCATGATTTCCGCCGGAGAGTACGCCCCCCACCGACGGGAGTATATTGTCAAATCTCACTGATAAGTTTCACTTTTTAAAACAATTTTTTTTTATAATTATTACACGTATGGAGATGGTTGCGCGTTTCTGCAATGTGATACCTAGCGCGCTTTCCTTCTCTTCATATTACTATAGTCCTAACAATTTTTAACATATTATACATAGGTGTTCTTCGGATAAAATAATCGTTTGATTAACATTAACGTTTTGTTATTTATAGTCTCGCGCATGCCGCGCACTACGTTACACTAAAAAGGAGATGACAATAAAATGAAAATAATATTAAAAAAATAATATTATTCAATATTAAAAATTCTATCATTCGTCGTCAACATTTTTAAAAATTGTTTTTCTGTTGAACCACCTTTGTATGCGATCACTTCGTCTTTGCACAAATTTCTAATATACCAATTTAGTATGGGAATGATGTTCTCTTGTTTGTAGGCACATTTTAATTCTTCGGTCACATCAAAATATGGAATGCCGTGCACGTGTATTTCACAATAACGAACAGTTTTTTTTGTCTTTTGGCGACAAATAATTGAAAGGATAACTTGGCCGAAACAAATAATGATCGATAAACGAATCATTTTTATTAGATAGTTTTACGTCTAGAATAGCCATTTCTCTACATTGAAAATGTTTATGAGGATATGTAATGTAAAATCCGTCCATGTCGATGATGTATCTAATATTTTTTAGATTTTGTGTCATTTTGAACCAAAATGTTAAAAGTATTTACACGTGACTAAAATATGTTTGTTCCAACAAACTTCACATAACAATTCATTCTTCATTACTTCCCATCATCCCATTTCTTCCTTCTGCTCTTTTCTTCCTGTAATTTAAGAAAACAGAATCACATTCACTAATGATCAACTAATGACTGTCATTGTCAAAAAAGTATTTTTTAACTTTTTACTTTCTGCTATTGTCTTTGTATTTATGGCTAGGAAATGTCCGCGGCGCGGTCTCAATGCGTGTTGGCAAACTTCACATGCCTTCGAAATTTTCTCAGACATGCAGGTTTCCTCACAATGTTTTCCTTCACCGCCGAGCACGTGGTAAATCAGCACTTAAAATTGCAATTAACAATTTAAGTGGTGTCGGCGGGGTTCGAACCTGGGTCGCGTACTGTGAAATTTACAGCTTGCGCTAACCATCTGAGCTACCACGGCTTAATCATATACACACACAATATTTAAATATAATTTGTTAACACTAAATCATACACACGTAAGAAAATAACAGAAAGAAAAGTAAGTGTGTCAATAGAATAAACACTTAAAATTGCAATTAACAATTTAATTGGTGTCGGCGGGGATCGAACCCGCGTTACGTACTGTAAAATTTACAGCTTGCGCTAATCATCTGAGCTACCACGGCTTAATCATATACACACACAAAATATTTAAATATAATTTGTTAACACTAAATAATAATAATAATAATAATAATAATATTCCACAACTATCACACAACGCCATTTAGTCCCAAGCTAAGCAGAGCTTGTGTTATGGGTACTAGACAACTGATAAACATACTTATATATTTCTAAATACATAAATATTATAGATAAATTACACCCAGACACAGAACAAATGATTGTGCTCATCACACAAGCATTTGTCCTGGGTGGGAATCGAACCCACGACCTCCGGCATAACAGTCAGGGTCACTAACCACTAGACCAACAGGCCTGTCGTTCAAAATCATACACACGTAAAAAAATAACAGAAAGAAAGGTAAGTTTGTCAATAGATTAAACACTTACATCTATGGCCTTTGATGCGTTGAAGTAACACAAATGTATTATTGATAGATACACTGCGGTCAAACGACCATACACTAACTCCATGACTGCAGTTGCTTGGTCTTATATAGTACCAGTAAGTAATAATTCTAATCTAAAGAATTTCTACAGTAGAATTGATAATAACTTTATGCGTCAACAACCTTATCTCACATTCTTCGTGTTGCGTCTTATTCAGTGTATTGATGACTCAAATAGGTTTTGTATAACGGAAAAAATGCAATTTAATATTTAGAAATCACATAATTGATCATTCCTATGTTAGTCATTGAGTAGATTGTACTGTAGTAATCTACTAATAGCAGTAATATCATGGATACACTAGATGTACAACAACATCTGAAAAAGATTCACCCCAGTCTAGAAAATAATGTTTATGCTGCTAACAGACTGTCCATGTACACCCACGTACCAACGTACATACCTAGTCAGGTCATAAGTATTGTCACACAGTAAAAACTTTTCTTTGGGTCCGTTTGGCAGAAAAAAGCGCTAGCAAGCGCTTGTAAGCAAAATGGCGATCGTAAGCGGTAAGCGCTGTCAAATCGTAAGTAGCTATTTTCCTCCAGGACACGATATTAGTTTTAACGGGGGAACCTAACCTAATTTAAATATATGTTTGTAAAGTATTCATATTAAAAACTTGCCAATCATGAATTTTTAATAACATGTATATGTTTATTCATGTCATTATATTACTTAAAACGAATATTGCACAAAACAACTTATCAACTCTACTTCAAAACAAACAAATTAAATAAGCAAAATGGCGGATTGTGTCAGCGCTACTGAAGTAGCAATCGTGGCCTGGCCGAAAACTATTTCAGCGCTTATAAGCGCTTGCTAGCGCTTTTTTCTGCCAAACGCACCCTTTTAGAATGCTGGCCACAAAAAAGTTTATTGAATTCGAATTATTCATGAAAATAAAACTGTATACTTTTTAGAATTTTACTCATTTTTACATATGGAGTGGACGCTTAAAAAAGACCGTGTTGCAGTTGCGATTACACGCCAATTAAATTTTTTGATATACTGAAAAATTTGAATATAACCAAAAGATTCGTTTATCGTACCATCAAACGATACAATGAAGACTCTAGTGTAGATGACAGGTCAAGAAGTGGTCGCCCTCGATTTGTTAGGACTCCAGCAGTGATAAAAGCTGTAAAGGTGCGAATTCAAAGAAATCCCAAACGTAAGCAGAAACTGTTGGCCCTTCAGATGGGGTTAAGCAGAACCACGGCGTTAAATGAAGACTTAGGGCTTCGGGCATATCGAAGAAAAACAGGACATCGTTTGAATGCTCGTCTAATGGATCTGAAACTGAAGAGATGCCGCGCTTTGTTGAAGCGGTACGCGGGAAAAATATCGGGAAATTCTTTTTTCGGATGAAAAAATTTTTACCGTAGAAGAGAGCTACAACAAACAAAATGATAAGGTGTACGCACGCAGTAGTGAAGAAGCGAGCAACCGTATTCCGCGTGTCCAACGGGGTCATTTTCCATCTTCGCTCATGGTGTGGTTGGGAGTTTCTTATTGGGGCTTAACAGAGGTACATTTTTGTGAGAAAGGTTAAAAACGAATGCAGTTGTGTATCAAAATACAGTCCTGACGAACCTTGTGTAACCTGTTTCTCATACCATGTTCAATAACAGGCACTGGGTATTCCAACAAGATTCGGCGTCAGCTCATAGAGCGAAGAGCACACAGGACTTTTGCCAGCTCCGTGGCGTAGTGGCTTAGCAATGAGTGGCTGTGCTTGGGGGTCGCGGGTTCGAATCCCGCACGGAACAAGTATTTGTACGACCTACAAGTAATTGTTCCGAGTTTGGATGTTTGTCCTTGTGAAATTTGTGTTTGTAAACTGCCCCCACGATACAGGAGAAAAACCTAGTGTGGAGGTAACGTTCTTTAAAAACAAAAAAAAAAAGACTGGCTGGCGGCGCGTGAAATCGACTTCATCCGACACAAAGACCAATCCAGATTTGAATCAGGAAAAGGCGTGCTCAAAGCCTCATCCCAATTTCGAGTCACTCAAGACATCTTTAATTAAGGCAGCCGCCGATATGACATGGACCTCGTTCGTGGTGAGATAGACGACTGGCCGCGCAGATTGAAGGCCTGTATTCAAAATTACGGAGGTCATTTTGAATAAACTATAGTGTCATAAGAATCTATGTTTTGTTAAGTTCATTTTGGTATATAAATGGTTACATAATGAATAAACTTGTTTCAATTATTTTATATTAAACATGTGATAGAATTTATGACCTGACTAGGTAATATGCAATTTGGGTACAGATGATAAACCAGGGTCACATTGGGTAGCTTTATATATCGATACGAATGACGTCGGTGAATATTTTGATTCATATGGACGGGCACCTGTACGAAATTGTAAAAGATGGAACTGGAATGTTGATAGGACTTCAGTTTGTGGCGAATATTGCTTAATGTATTTGCTATATAAGTTTCAGGGATGTTCAATGCATAGTTTTACGAGTATATTTACAGAGAACACATTGTACGACGATGTGTTAGTGGATGAGATGTTTCGCTCCTATTTTATAGATAATAAGTAATAAGATTTTGTATTTTATAAATAAAAATTTTAACAAAATTAGGTAATGTGTTTTATTGTAGATTCAGATTAGTGTTGTAGATAGGAACAAAGGAGTATAATAC
The DNA here is from genome assembly GCA_036936625.1 of Parnassius smintheus behrii. Lineage (NCBI taxonomy): Eukaryota > Metazoa > Arthropoda > Insecta > Lepidoptera > Papilionidae > Parnassius > Parnassius smintheus. Next base: position 35,843,466 of record JAUPFT010000013.1, read on the forward strand.
AATAGCATAAGCCGACCCACACGCTGCGAATAATAGATAATGACGGTAGTCAATCGACAATAGATAAGTAGATAAGGACAATGGAGCGCTAATGACGGTGGAGGCTCGCAGCGGATATTAATTAGATAAGAGTTAATTGATCTGCACATCTCCGGAACCGTGCATCCTACGCAAAAATGGACCGCAGATTCGTGATCAGAGCATGCCAAAACCTTTTTTTTTTTTTTTTTTTTTTTTTTAGGATCGTGAGTCGACGAACGTCGTACTTGTGACTCAGTGCGCCAGAACTGGTACAACCTTTCTACAAGTGCGCCAGAACTGGTAATAAGTTAACTACTAATAAGTTACTGAAACAGCTGCAAAGTCACAGCTACCTTAAGGTTGCTCTATCTATCTATCTTAGGATCTTTCTCTCATACTAAATCAAGCTCTTGCTCGTTTAAACTCTTGTTCTACTCATTATTGACTACACAGATTTTTCTTATACTGAGCTGAATTAAAATCTCAATAAGCTTAACTACATCAAATTCATTTCCGGCCTCCGTAAATATGGTCTTATTTCCTAGTTTCATCTTTACCCTAGACTAGATGGCTAATTATTCACTATTCAGCAAAGGAGCTATGCTAGAATTTTGATGATGCTCTTTTCCATTTCAAAAATAATCTTTTCACCATTTTACCAATTTTGATAGGATAAGGTGACAAAAGAGCACACAGTCCACCTGATGGTAAGTGGTTGCTGCGGCCCATAGACATCTACATCTATCCTCGATTACGAATCAAAATGCAGATGCGTTGTCACCCGTGAGGACTAAGATGGAATGCCTCGTTTCCAGTAAAAAGGGTCTTCGGATCTCTACACTCACCATACGAAACACAGCAGCATTAAGCTACTATTTGACACTGGTATTCTGTGAGAGTGTGGTCCTTCCCCGGTCGAGCCGACCCATTCGTGCTATAACTATACTACTAATATAACCGCAGCATGGCTCTACCACGTATAAAAAGCCTTACTTACCTTAAGAAAAAAATTAATACATATCCTCAAATCGTAACAGAGTTCTTTGCTCTTCATCTAATATATTTGATAGAATCAGGCGTTACTTTGCGGAAATCCATTATAATAAAGATATTAATTAATTTGCAACCTTCCGCTAACTAAATACAGTGTTGGGAATAGTGGTGCTGGGAGTGGTATTGGGAGTAGTGGTGTTGGGATTAGTGGTGACGGGATAGGTGCACGCAATTGAGGGAGGGCGGGAGGTGCTCGTCAATCCAGGTAAGACACATCATTGTATTTAGTTAGCGGAAGGTTGCAAATTAATTAATATCTTTATTATTCTTCCTCTAATAGAAAAATTACAGTTACGCTCCACCGATTCTATAGGTAACTCCTTTACACTTAAGATTTTTCTCTGGAACTCCTCGCCTGATGATATCAGTAAAGCTTCTAATAAGAAAGTTTTCAAAACTTTCTTATTCTGCTCTAGGTTGTATTATGTTTATATATGAGTGTTAATAATAATTAATTATATAAAAGTAATTCAATCCAAATTTAGCTGTAAACAGAAGCGGTTTGATTGCATGAAGATATTATTTTGAGCAGGTTCAATGGATATGTGGCGAAGCGCCAAGATAAATATATTTTTATTGCTTTATTTGTGTGCTACCGATTTTGGGATTTTTATATGCATTCATATGTATACAGAGCTTAGAAAATGATCGCACCCTCAAGTGTTTATTGCAGGATCCTTAAGTTACGTACAGTACTTGCCCGAAAAATTAATACGCGTGTGGTATAAATGTATATGTATATATATACATATATTATATGCGTATATATATATTTATATATATATATATATATATATATATATATATATATATATATATATAATATGCACATATTCGGAAAAATTTTTGCGTGTATGTTGCGCGATATCTTCGCTTAATTGAGATCCTAATTTGAAGATTCTTTTGGGAAATACAAGGTAAAAATAAGTTATAAAAGAAGAAAAGCCGACTTCAAAAAACTAAAAATAATAAAATAACTCGACATTCCGAAATCGGGGCTTTAATTTTCCTTACACTATGGCTTAGCACTGAACAATCGATGACATATCCTGTAAATCGGGGATTCCCAACCTTTTTGACCAGGTACCACTTTGATTTTTTTGTTGTTAGCAGAGAACACAAGGTGAAAGAAAAAACTATGTTAATCTAACAAAAAAAATTTAATCACAACTTTTAACATCATTATGTAATAAATCGAAACGAAGTATTAATTAGGAGTATTATTTGTGTATTTATTGCAAAAGCTACTAGGCACCTAAATATAACAAATTTGTTATTTAAAACGATAAGGTAGGCAAAATATTTAAATTTTACGCGGACCATATTTAAGCTCTGGCGGACAACTGGTGGTCCGCTGACTACTGGTTAGAAATCACTGCTGTAGACAAATAAATTTTTAACTTACAAAACCTAAGTATTCTCCAAACTGAAATGGTCAGACATATAAATCGTAAATATAAAGTAACCTTTAAAACTTCTCTTTGAGTTCATTCCATCTTAGCAGATTTTTCACATGTACAGAAAGGTGATTATTATATATTATATATTAATAAGGATGCACCGAATCAATAAGAAGATAATATTAGCTTGTTTTATGGGCCAATGATCACCGTTTTGTCTACTAAAATTTAGGTCAATTTTTATCTGTAAATTGCTGAAAGTCAATTTCATATTTTTATATTTATATTCGTATATAGAAATGAGGGCAACCGAGTACATGTCTTTTTTGTTGCTAAGTCCGTACCGGGGCAACTGCAAAAGAATCGCGGAGCATTGCCGGCCGTAGCCTTTTTTTGTGTATAGCTACTACCATTGATTTACTTCAGACACAAGTATATTCCAGCACTCAACGACGCCTTCCCAAGAAATATTGACACGACCAGTATTTTGAAGCATGAGCAATGCCGTCATTCGCAACGCAATTAATGTTACTAGCTTGCAACATAAAATTGATATACGGAAGGAATACAGTAAGGGATAGCATGCAGCCTTGTGGAACACCATTATTCACAGACTTGGAGTCTGAACATGCGGCTTCGACTACGACCTTAATATATTGATGCGACAACGATAAGCGAGAGAAGTGATGACCCAATCGAATAATTTAGAAAGCCAATAAGAAGGAAGCTTTGGAAGAAGCGTGCAAACCCAAATGAAGGCCTTCGCTATGTCCAGGCTAAACGTCAAGGCCCTGGTTTGGATTTGACTGCCTCCACCCATCGATGAGTCAGGTATATTAAAAGATCGCCAGCTAAGCTACCCTGACGGGAACCATACTAGCGACTACTAACATCTAAAACTTTTCACTTGGGGAAACTGACAGCTTACCTATTGATTGTATTATTTTAGATACAAAAAGCACTCTACACACTTAAAAAAACAGAGTATATATATTTAAAGCCACTTAAAAGTTATGACTTTAAATAACATAATCATTGCTTTACAATTACATACTAAATGATCAAGGTACGTAAAAGAGAAGACAAAAAGCCATTTAACGAGTTTATGAACATAATGCGAATAAAAACCAAATCCGTTTTTGCGAAGTTTTAATAAACTCGGAAATTGCATTTACCGAAGTTTGCAGCCAACTCCTCCACGTCGCTCTCGCAACATAATTAAACAAAACGAAACTGTGTAACTCGAAATATAGTCGAGAAATACTTGTGAATTCTCACCGTAAGCTAATATATGATAATATCATATTTCATAAATTAAAATAAAATACATTATATCAAAATAATAATTCAGGTTTCAGTGACGCAACAGAGTCCATCACCCCATTGAGGAAGAGGCTACAAAGACAAGTTCAAACTATTTGAGGGATATATATCTTGCATATTTGTCTTGTTTAAGACATCAGACTCTGCGATCGCCTATGGGCAAGTGTAGCATAGCGATCACGGCAAATTTTGCTTTAGTAAATATTTAAAAGGAAGAATTAATCAAAGGCTGATACAAAAGAAGAATACTTTAAGGCCTTGATAACTGACATGTTCCCGGCGGTCTGTCCATTTGAATCCCGGTGCGCCACAGAACTTTGACAGCACATTGTTTACGCTTTGTTAGCTGTGATGACAGCAATGGGCTAGCGTTAATAAGAATAGAGTATGATATAACGGGAACGCATGTCAAAATAGAAATAAAGTTTTATCTCATGTCCCGTGCCAAATATTGAAAGGGTTGTGATAGTAATTTGAGCGACAAATAGCCTAGGAATGATCTGTATTGTCTTTACGTCGATCAATTAGATCATTAAACTTATGTACAATGAACTATTATTAACGACATGTTCCAATTTTAAAATACTAATAGTGCTACTGCTATTGGGTTATTTGATGTTTTATGTTAATAACATATTTATAAACACGCTTTATAAGCGTTGCCAGCATCCGCGTCTGTCATCAGATCAGCTCTTTGCTATCATATTTTCGCATTTTCATCGAAGTAAACCAGCAATAATTAGCTACTGCTTTGAAAAAATTATTACCAATTTTGAACCGAAAAAAGATCGAAGAAGCCTAACCTAAGAAAGTTAGTAAAATATTGTAATATACAATAGAACCTTGATAACTTAAACCTCGACAACGTAATAACCTCTACAAATTCATAAAATTTTGTGTTCTCTTCCACTCGGAGTCCTAAACCTCTTCCACTTAAAATACAAACCCTCTATAACTTAAACAAATAATTTGGGAATAGCAACTCAGTAACTCAAATTTGTAACGAAGATGACCTTTGGAACTTTAATCATCTATCAATGAGTCATTTTAAATGAATATGCAAACAATAAAGGTTCCCTGTAGACCACACACCTGTGTAATTGCTGACACGTGTTTACTAAATGGCTTCAAATGTAAGACAGTAAGGTCTAAGTACAGTAACTTATTTGTATCATTAGCATTTTTATAGAGATTTCTACGATCTTTTACAGAACAATGCAGTAACACAGAATGATATTTTCTCTTCTTTATCACATATTGTATAAATAAAATTGACGTAGAAAGTGTGAATAGCTTCAAACAAAAAAGATATACCGACTTTTTTATCTGGAATAAAATAAACTTGGATAAAAATATTTTTAAACTTAAAATAAAGTACATCATCATCATCATCATCATTACAGCCCTTTACAAGTCCACTGCTGAACGTAGACCTCCCCCAAGGTATGCCACAAAGCACGGTCCTGAGCCACCTGCATCCATCGACTTCCTGCATGTCTTACCAGGTCGTCACTCCATCCAGTGGGGGGTCGCCCTACACTTCGTCTACCGGTACGAGGCTGCCAATCGAGAACCTTTTTTTCCCCAACGGTTGTTGGTTCTTCGAGCTATATGGCCGGCCCATTGCCACTTCAGCTTACTAATCCGTTGGGCTACGTCGGTTATTCTGGTTCTACTGCGGATATCCTCATTTCTAAGTTTAATAAAAATGAAGTACGTATGTACATAATGTGTATTAATATTTAAAAGTTTCATTTGCATTTAACCTAGCTCGTAAATCTGTGTATTTATATAATTCCTAAACAAAGATCATAAACAAATCTCTGTAAGTACAAATATAAACCAATAAAACTCTTTAACTTAAACCCTTAGTAAGTAAAAACCTCAATTACTCAAATTGTTTAACGTTTCCCTTAGTCTTTATCTTATCGAGGTTCTACTGTTCAAAGATATAATAAAAATATATATAGAATTACTCGTATTGGGACTTATTTCAACCTAGGAATCTATATAGATGTTTAACACTCTCCTACCTTTTTAATTTTAATCATTAATTTATCTTGTCGCGGTGGTGTAAGTATATCCACTACCCTATGGGTGTCGAAAGGCACAACAGAAACAAATCAGAAGATGGGCAGCAACGTACTCCTAATAACGACTGAAAATATAAAAATGCGGTTGCCAACCCTCTTTTCAAGAGTGGCAACTATGCCAAAAATGTCAGCTGTGAGGCAATCTATATGGGAGGAGACTTTAATAGGCTGTAACGGTAGCGGTAACGAAAACGTAATTAATTACATACCTGCTATGATGCGTTCCACGTTAGTTCTCAGAGGTGACAACGAGTCTGTAGTCTTCTTCGCTTGAAGATGGCTGCAGCTGTCCATTGTCTGCAGTAACCATTAACTAACAGGTGGACTGTATAATTGCCGGCACGAGTCTTGAGCACATTTTGGTCGATATGACGTTGATCACGCTGACGATCAACGCGATTGGCTCGTCAGCCGATTCTCGTTGTCTATTGGGTTCGCTCGTATCATTTGACTACCGTGTACTTGAGAGCAATTTTAGCGACAACTTTTTAAATAGTTTATTTTTGTTAATTATAGTGTTACGTCGTTGTTTGTGTATTTCTTGTTTTTAACTCTTTTTGATATTTCTTGTTGTACATTTTTTTTGTTATGATTTGAGCATTCAGATTTTGTTCTAAATATATAGAGAAGAAAGAATTCGGTGTTAAATAAACAATCCCGACAAATGGTCTATTCAGTGTTTTGTTACATGAAAAAATTATGCATTGCGAAAAACATGATAAACGTTTAGGAGCAGACTGCTGAGGCGATTAAGAGGGCATATGCGTTTCGCGTCGAAAACTACATGTTTTATGGTTTTTCCAAAGGCGATATCGTAACGACGTGAGGAGATTATTTGCTGAAAATTAAGGCTTTAGAAAGATGAAGTCTTTATTTAGTACATAGCAATGCAAAATCATAGTTTTAATGACGGTTTTTTAGGGCGAAGACAATCCCTTCACAGTGTTTTACGAAAATATGCATCAGAGTTATCTTTCACGTTGAATACAACTGTTATTATAAGCTAAAATACTTTATTTTAAGCGTTATTATAACGGAATATATAGTCTTTTAGTGTATAGCAAAACCTAAATTACGAAAATATTTCGATTTAATATTATAAAATAATATTATAAAATCACCAACACTGTCTACTTCAATGTATTTTTTTCCATGTATTTGCTTATAAACATATCTATTTTAATTATTTTATCAAAATACATGTTATGTTAAATATCCAATAAAATTTTTAGCTCGTTTTATTTTGTCAATTATTTTATATAATTATTTTAAAAATACTATAAAACATCATGTGCAGACGCCGATCGATACAGTACGCTCCGGGTAATCCCAACGACAGGACGTATTACTTTTTCTCACCGACACCGCGCGATCGCGTTGATACACCGATAGGGCTATAGTACACCATACTATAACTATAACATACATATATATAACCTATAGCACCATCGAGCATTTTAAACGATTCAGACTTTTATAAGCGATATTTTTGGTAGTAAGTAATTTTGAAATATGTATATGATTGTAATATTTAAATATTAAATGATGTAATGGTGGCAAATTTTCATTTCATATATATTTTTTTAGAAATGAGTAATGAACGTAAGCAATTCGGATCAAGTAAAAATACAAAATCGTTGGCTTTCACCTTTGGCTCCGTGGCGGAGTGACTTGGTAATGAGTTGTAGCGCTGAGCGCCGCAGGTTCGAATCCCACATGGAACAAAAATTTGTATTACCTACAAATAATTGTTCCAGGTCTGGATGTGTGTAGTCCTTGTAAAATTAATGTATTTAAACTGCCCCAACGATGTACTTAGGAAAAATTCCTAGTGTGGAGATAACGTTATGATTAAACAAAGACATGCCATCAAAAACATAACTTGTAAAATAACCAAGTCTCGCAATGATGATACGGCCGTGCCGCTGTTTTGGTCGACATGGCGGGGGCACTACCGTGCCCCCAGATATAAAACATATGAGCCGTGCTTGAGTTGAGTAGCTCAAGGGCGTAGTGCTCGCCGTAAACGCGAACAATCCGGGCTCGATCCCCGCTAGTGTTGCCAGGTGTCCCGATTTGCGCGGACGTCCCGATTTTCAAGGGTCTAGTGACACGTACCGATTCACCCTTGATCGGGACGCCAAATGTCCCGATTTTCACTAACCTTGTTATTCTATACTTAATCCATAATTTTGACAGCAAAAATAATTATATCTGTTAGCTACTACCACATTAAAATATTTTTACTACGACATTGTCTCACAAGTCGAAAAAAAACCAGAATTATATTAAAATGAGTGATTTGAAAAATTCAGGGGCTGCAAAAAAATAACAAATAGTTCAAAAATGTTTTTTTTAATTTTAATCTAAATGTTTTTTTTTTATAATTTGCCTAAAATGAAAAAAATCAGTTTTTACGTTGTTTGGATGAAAAGTAATTCATTCATGAGATCAGACCCGAATAATAATTATAAAACACAAAAATAAAGTTACAGTCACAATTTCTCGCATTACTCGCATACTGTGATATTTACAGTTAGCGTTGACCATCTGAGCTACCACGGCTCTCAATAAAGCACAAAAGGCTACAAAGAAACCTATATTTTTGTAGTCATTCTAGTTGTCCGGATATGAAAACCAAATCCTCGATTATTTTTACCTTCCGTCCCGAAATTTTACTTGCTAGACCTGGCAACACTAATCCCGCCGACACTAATGAAATTGTTAGGTTGATGAATTATGTTTACTTTATGAAACAGAATAAAAGTTTATCAAATGATATATATTTTATACAATACATATTTTTAATTAGAACATATACACATATTATAATATACTCAATAGGGTGAAAATGTAAAGCCGACTTCAATTTACTAAAAGAATAAAACAATTTTCACATATTAGCCTCCGATTTCTATACACTATATAAGCCACTATATGAAAATTATTTTTTTATTATTTTAGTTCCAATAGTATCAGACAGGTATATAATCAAAGATCAAAGTGATTCGTAGTCGTCGTTAGGCAACTATTAGCATCACGCTCGCCCTGACACGCACACAGAGATAACATTGTAGTGTGCGTCAATATTACGCCGTTCCAAAGCGATCGCGTAGATTTCGACTTGGACATATTTGAATATGCGCTCTTAATGTCCACGTAACTACTGTACGGGTGTATTTAAAGGAGTTAACGACTCAGAATTTCGAAATAAAATTCAGCGGAAATATTTGTGGCAGCGGTGTCTTCTCCCCGGGCAGAACCCTTGGGTTAGTTCGGAGATGTTCTATATATACTGTTTATGATTTGGAAATTTGCTGATTTTTTTCGAAAATAGCGTGATTTAGGCTACGTTGTTTCGCTTGCGGCGTGACAACAACGCCGCCACATATTCTATTACGAATTGAAATAACAAAAGTACCTAATAATTTTGGCCGAGTGTACCTACGCTGGCTTAACCCCCACCATAGATCATCTGTGCTCACGACTCGTGCCGTCAACTATAGTTGCACTTAAGATTATATAAAAAGTTACTAAATATTTTCATTTCTTTTATACAATACGGGTGACAAGCTAGCACAGAGTCCACTTGATAGTAAGTGGTTGCTGTGGTCCATGGACATCTACATCCATCCCCGATTAAGAATCAAAATGTAAATGCGTTGCCACCTCTGAAAACTAAGATTAAATCCCTCGTATAGGGAACCGGAGACCCTTTTACTGGAAATAAAAAGGGCCTCCGGTTCCTATATACTTACAATACGAAACACAGAAGCATTGAGCAGCTGCTTTACGCTGATATTTTGTGAGAGCGTGATCCTATCCCGGTCACGTCGATCCATTCGTGCTACAACCATAATATAGCTGCAGTATGGCTCTACCACGTGTTGTTACAGGCTATATACATCCCACTGCTGGGCACAGACCTCCCTTCATTTCTGAGAGGGTTTTAGGACAAGGAAGTGTCCGCCGCGCTACCGTGTTTTCCTTCACCGCCGAGCACGTGGTAAATCGGCACTTAAAATTGCAATTATCAATTTCATTGTTGCAGGGATCGAACCCGGGTTACTCGCGTTCTGTTATATTGACAGCGAGCGTTAACCATCTGAGCTACGACGTATATAAATATACAACAATAAATTTCATAATTTCCTCGTAAAGTTTCACCCGATCCTAAAATTAAATAATAAGTAAGTAACTTAATTAATTCGAAAGCGTGTGTATTTCATGTATCCGTTTCAGCGCACTGGGATCTACTTTTAATTAACTAACTTTGATTTCCTAAGTAATGACGAATATGAACTTTAATCCAAAACAAATGTGCCACGTCACCGAGTTTGTACGTTCCTTGTTATAAATTATACGTCTCATAGTTACCACGTCGTATTCGTGGTTTTGTTAAATACTAATTGTTCACCTAGTGTTCTAAATTCGACCATAAGTCATAATTTTTTAATGTTTGTTTGTTTAGTAAGCTTTACCACTTCCATCTGCACATAAACCTCTATATATAAAAATCAATAACTGTTCGTTAGTCACTAAAACTCGAAAACGCCTCGAAATTTTTTGATGTAATTTTTGTGTGCATTTGAGTTTACGGACGGTTTGTATTCACTATTGGAGCCGGTAGGTGATGCTACCGGTGATGGTCGAGATGCAGAAATCGCTAGTGAGAAGTTAGGGTGGATCTCAAGTCATATATAAAACACATAAGTGTAATGTACAAAATACAAAATAAACGCTTATTTGTTTTGAAATACTCTCCACAGAACATTTGAAATTATACAAAATCCATGGTTCATTCAATCAATTTCCAAGTAATTATTTGCTGTCAATATTTTAAAAATCTTTGGCGACTACGCATAGTGATTAATAATATAATCTTTGATCTCGACTCTATGCGACTGTTTGACCACAGACTATTATGTGTTTTACGTGGTAGAGCCATGCTGCAGCTATAATAGTACTATAGTTGTAGCACGAATGGGTCGGCTCGACCGGGGAAGCACCACACTCTCACAGAATACCAGCGTAAAATAGCAGCTTAACGCTGCTGTGTTTCGTATGGTGAGTGTAGAGAACCGGAAATCCTTTTCACTGGAAAAGAGGCACTCCATCGTAGTCCTCACTGGTGACAACGCATCTGCATATTGCTTATCGTTATCGGGGATTGTTGTAGATGCCAATGGGCCGCAGCAAACACTTGCTATCAGATGGACTGTGTACTCGTTTGTCACCCTTATCCTATAAAAAAAGTTTCAAATTGGCAGTATGAATGTAACTACTACATGTTTTATTTTGTTTAATTTATATTTATAGTTAATTTTAGCTTTCGGTACTCGTTCTAGATATAGTAGGTCAGGGTAATATGTTTATCCGGTTAGTATGGTCCCCTTCTTATAACTCAAGAATACAGCCTTGTTTGCATAGATGGTTCTGTGATACGATAGCTCGTCATCAGTCAATCAAATAATAAAAGGTCAAAAGGGTGCTGGTTTCTCGACGCCATTATGACAGTTGATATAGTAGTAAATATTGTAGTCGATTTTAGTATTGTGTAGTGTAGTTAATTCATTTTCCGTTGATTTTTCGGATTGTTCCTTATTATTGCTAAAGGTTGTTTAATATTTGTTATCTTAATATTTTAGTTATAGTATACGATTTTGTGTTTTTGTCTCCGTCCTCCTCTTAGTATTGGTTTAATAGAGCGCCAAAGCTTAAGTTGACTGCACTACCCTCACGTACCTTATGCTTAAAAAGCTGAAGAAATATAATAATAATATATAATAATGTTCCACAACTATCACACAACGCCATCTAGTCCCATGCTAAGCAGAGCTTGTGTTATGGGTACTAGACAACTGATAAACATACTTATATATTTCTAAATACATAAATATTATAGATAAAAGATATTATAGATGGAAGAAAGTTTTCTCTTCGTGTATAAATAAGTTTGTAAAAGAAATCATCAAGTAATTTCTATTAATTATTGTTCAAGTAATGGTGACACATGATGGTCTAGCTAGATTGAATCTTCTTATAACTTGGCGAGTGGTTATTGTGGACACCGACGTTTATAATCGATCTAAAATCAAAATGCAGGCGCGTTGTCATCCAGTCTCCAGTTCACTACCCCGATTCCGGATCCATACGCATCACAGCATCTACATAATCATATGAAACAATGCACCATTATTCTGTTATTTTTCACTGCTAGTATGTGAGGCTATGGTCATGGTCATGCGGCATTTTTTGAAAACATGCATTTGTGTGAATTATTTACATCACTTTAGTGCGAGATCGACTAGTTAACAGTTTATTGTTCGGCTGTATTGAACTGATATGCAAATGAATTTTTTTTGAACTAAGAACGGAGCGTTTTTATCAGTTCTTTTATATTTTATGTCTAGACATAATATTATAGTTACATTTTTATTTTTATAATTAATGTTTTGGCATGTTATAAGATAAGCTGACGTCATCAACAACCCATTAAAATGCCACATCATAAGAGTTCCAAGAGATATAATTTTTTTGAATAATAACTTTAAATATGCACGATTTACATCTGAAATTCTCGCACCGTTTGATGTGAGATTCATAAAAAAAGAACAAGAAACATCATTTAAAATTAGTTCAAAATGAACGTTATGAAATACAGAGTACATTTTTTGAAAAGTATTAGAACTTCGAAAATACGTTTTGCAATCACAATTAATAATGTAATGACTATTTACGCGAACACTATACATTTAACTAAAACTAACATTCCCGACGTTCCGAGTACATTACAGCACTCATGATCACGGGGGAACTGAGGTGTTCAACGTCCCAATGCACCAGTAAAACGTGTTTAAATATGATATAGCCTTGCGCCATGGATCACATATAAAAGCCCTGATGGCGCGTAGTGATAAGGCTAAAATAAGGTGTACGCGATATCCACTTGAACACAATTTAATCAGCTTTGAGTATGAAATTACTGCAATCGTTTGAGTAGAAATGCTAAATGGTGCTATTTTCATAATGCCCTTACAAGCTGCGATCCTGCAAATGCCTGGAGTTTCCTGAGATCTGTAGGTTTTGGGAAATATTCTGCTAGTGTGGAAAGTGTAATTAACTTAGATAGTCACCACGAACATTTTGCCAATGCTCCTACCATAGTTTCAACATTCGCTAAACCCTTCTTGAAGTATCCAAATGTCCAATGCCTCATTATTTCTCGTTTAATTTCACTTATCTCACTGAAGATGACTAAGCGACCCGTCCTCGTCATTTTCATTTTCTGCTGTTGGAAATGATAACATCTGCTCTAAAATGATTACGTTGATTCTTCCCTTTCTCTTTCCTAATCCAAGAAGGAATTCCAATATGAAATGAGCAGTGAATTTATACAAAACATCTTTTTTATTTTTCATTATAACATTGCTTTATGAGTACATAAAACGTTAAATAAATAAATAAAATCCAACCAAGTTGTTTAGCGCTTGCGTTTGTCAAACAGAATCCATTTTTCGTCGCAGGTGTTCAATGTGGTTCCAAATTGTGTGCCTGTTGAGCAGTACAAGGCACGTCTCAATGCTTTTTTTGGCCAATTTGACGCAAATGGACCAATATTGTTTTGATGCTAACGTCGAAATCTGCTGCTAATTCAGCCGTAGATTGAGTATCATCAGCTTTCACAATCGCCTTTAATTCGTCACTGACGAACAAAGTTTTCGGACGACCACATGTTACGGGGTTCATTACAAAACGGAAGCGGGCAAATCAATAACAGGTGGTGTGTTCATTTGTAGTATTTACTCCATAAACGTCGTTTGTGTTGCGTACTGCTTGTGCCGCGTTGCTGCCACGACGGTTCTCATATTCCATATTTACTCGAATTGCTAACGTATCCATGATGACTAAAAAGTTTTAAATGCAATAAAAAGAAAACGCTAATCAATAAATAAGTAGCTAATTTTGAAAAAAGAATTTTATGTTTTTAATATAAAATAAATTTGAATAAAACTATTATTTACGGATTTTATCGCGTTTAATTAAAATTATTAAAAGCGATAAAATCCGTAAATAATAGTTTTATTCAATGTGTAGTGTTCGCGTAAATTTAAGAAATTATTAAATAAATTTGAATTTACAATTCTAAGCCAAACAAAAATTATTTTTAATTTGAAATGCTGCAAAATGCCAATCGCTTTACCTATGAGTAAAGCGATTAAATTTACCAACCTGTTATTAAATAATAATAGTAATATAGTACTCATCGTAATTTTAGGATAAAAGAGAGTAAGTGCTTTTCTCGAAATGCCAACAAAATGTGCAAGCAGTGAACCCTAATAATCAATAAACATGGATCAGGCGATCCAGTGATTTCGTTTTATACTGAACCTAAATTGCGCGTAAAATTACTAGTCTGAGATCCACTACTTAGGCTGCTAGTGACTAAATGACCTCAAAACGTAGAAGTAGTCCATTATATCTTTTCTTTAAAAATAATCTCTTCTACAATTAAAAAAAAAAAAAACAAATGAGTACAAAGCAAAATGTCCTGTTTCGTTTAAACTCTTTATAAAAAAGATTATAGAAATAAGTCTGCAACATAGCTTACAAGTGTTTTAATTTTTGTTCTGATTGTGAAAGGTAAAATGATCAACTAAATCGATGTGGGACCACTCGCAATGTTATACACAAATGCTATTTGTTTTATTTGGTGAAAAACTAGTGAGTATATTATATTAAGGAAATATAAAATAAACTATTGAATTTATTGTCTAAACAGACAATAAAATAAGTCATTTTTTATTTCTTCAATATTACAGAATTATAAAATATATTATAGTATTATTGTTGTCTATATTGTAAAATATATTATAGAATTGCATACGTTAATGTAATTTATTCCTAGAACTCACCTCTATTGAATGCACCGAACTCCGAGCTCGTATTTGTTTAGAGAACCGAGAATGTCGTCTACAACCGAGAATTGAACACAAAATGCATTCTAACTCTATCATATTAACTTAGCTCTGCTGATATAAGTAAATAGTTTAACCTAGAAAACATACTCTCAAGCTTCCTTTAAATTGAAATTCAGTTTAATAGTTCAAGTAGATTTAAAACTACTCATGCCATTCCCGAGTGATTTTTGATGTGATTACAAAGTTATGGAAAACCTCCTAATGCAAGCTAACTCTAAAGTACACAGCGAGTATTTATTTTCTATTTTATACATTTAATAATTACGGGAGTATCTGTCTAGTGCGGTAAATATGGAAAAACCTTCATTACCGTCATTTTACACATTTCATTACCAGCAGAGATTGAAAAATATCGAATTTTTTATAGAATAAGCTTTAAGCCAACTTATAGTCCACGTGATAAGTGGTTACTACAGTCCATGGACACATCAGATGAAGCCAACTTCGAACTAAAAAGGTTACTGATGCCGTGGTGACCTTCGAAGACTAAGATGGAATGCCTCACAGCTTGCAGCGGTAACACTTGCTCTCTATTTATTTATTATTTGTTTTAATACCTTACAACTAAGGTAACAAAGGGCAGATTTAATTCCTGTCGGCATTCTCTACCAGTCAACCCGTAGCGTGGGGAGCTATTGTGGCAGGTGAAAACCTGCTTTATGATCTTTAAAAAAATTAAAAATGTAATTTTTTTATAGAATATGAGTGACAACCGAACAACACAACATCAACCTGATGGTAAGTGGATGCTGTGGCCAATAAACATCTACATCTATCCTCGATTAGGAATCAAAATGCAGATGTATTGCCATTTGCCACCCCTGAGGACTAAGATGGAATGCCTCGTTTTTAGTAAAAAGGATCTCAGATTCTCTACACTCACCATACGAAACACAGCAGCATTCAACTGCTATTTTACGCTGGTATTCTGTGAGAGCGTGGTCCTTCCCCGGTCGAGCCGACCCATTCGTGCTACAAACATACAAATATAGCTGCAGCGTGGCTATTCCACGTAATATATATATATTTAACTATGAAATTCATATACCATTCAGACGGAAACACAGCAGTGTAAGTACTGCTATTTGCTGGCAGAAATATGATAAGTAAAAGCGTATTACCCACCCAGGTGGAGTTCTAGTCAAAGAGCAGTCCTCCCACCCAGTAAGTAGAGATATATTCATTGCGATTGTTGTTAATTGGTGAAAATGTATCGAGAAGATTATCATGTGTACTTGTTTCATCGTAGTACGTTATTCAATTTCTTTTTTTTTTTTACTTTAATCGGAATAACACCAACCATATTAACAATTTTACAGCATAACTAGATAAAAGAATTAACGAATTGGCTAGCCAATAATAGTACATACAAATACTCACACCTGTCACCCAGAGGGGTAGGCAGAGACTACCGACTTCCATTTGGCACGATCCTGACACAACTCTCTCGCCTATTTCACATCCATATATCTACGCATACGTGCTCGTCGGTTAAGAGTACTTCTAATTTGGCCCGTTTTTAATAAATCGCCAATTTGGTCGATAAATTTTCGCCTAGGACTTCCCTTTCCGACTCTGCCATTCACTTCTGCAACATAAATTTTCTTTGTTACTCTTTCCTTATTCATTCTTTCCACATGACCAAACCACCAATTATACCATGACCAAACCGCCAATAATAGCTATTCAAATTTTACTAATTTTATCTTACAAACAATTTTCAAAACATTTTACTATTTTTTTTACTTTTTTTATTTGTTACGCGATATCTTTGTGAACAGACTTTGATGATTCTTTTTCAAACGACGAAAAAACGAAGGAGGTGATCAAGTCGACGCGTATATTTTTACAATTTTATATTGTTAAACCTTCACCGTGAAATAGAACAAGTATAGTAAGATCACAGGAAAATAGTTTTAATGTGTTTACGTAATATCTTCTTACGCACATTCATTGATCAGATAGTGGTAAGACATTAAAATTCACGCTTGGCGGGTGGAATGATAATCGCAGCACTAGATCTCTGGCAACTTTGACGTCTTTACGTCATAGACGTTTATTACATTTATCCTTGAGTAAGAATCAACTGCAGATGCTTTATCATCCCTGAGGACAGTCTCATTACCTGTAAATCCGGTCTCTATGCATAAGAAACGAGCACACAGTACACCTGATGGTAAGTGGTTACTGCGGCCTATAGACGTATACATCTATAGCCCGCAGAAACGAATTAAAATGCAGACGCGTTGTCTAAGTCCGTGAGAACTAAGATGGAATGCCTCATTTCCATTAAAAACAGTCTCTGGTTCTCTACACTCACCATACGAAAACAGCAGCATTAAGCTGCTATTTCACGCTGGGATACTGTGAGAGGGTGGTCCTGCCCGGCCGAACCGACCCATCCGTGCTACAACCATAATATAGCTGCAGCATAACTTTATCACGTAAGAACTTGTTACTGGATTGACATTAATTCAGCGGTATACCGCGAGATTTAGCAAAGGTTATAGTTTTTATATTTTAATTTAGAACAATATTCCTTGTTATGTTATTCTCAAATGTTTATTAACAATTACTAAAAATCAACAATATCTTACTGCACCAATATCTCACCGTTTAACCACATATTTATTGATGAAAATTTCAAAAACAATAACAAATATCAATAATTGCTAATTTTACATTTTTATACCTTAGTTAATATAAAAATATTACATCTAATCTGTATCTGAGGTAATTATAATCAGTCTTATTTATTCAGATATTTATAGTATCATATGAATTTAGGTTAAGTTTACTAATTGTCTTAATTTTTCTTATTAAAGTAAAGAATCAATCAAAAAATTTACCAAATTTAAAAATATCAAGTGATAAGTCATTTCTCTTTTTGGAAATATTATCTTTAAAAAAATAGTGTCAATAGTGTTACCTTCCAATATAATTCTTACAGAACTAGTTCATATATTATGTAAGCAACAACCAACGGCCGAAAAGGCTCTTTCTGCACTTATTGGTTCAATAGTTAATAAATAGTCGTATAACATCAAGTCAAATACTTCCCTAATAAACCTCAAATACTTCGTTTTCACTTCATCAGTTTCAATGTAAATTAGAATAAATTTACGTGATTTGATGCTTACGAATTCGCGCGCGAATCCGCCAGCTGTTGGGGGATCCCGCAGTTCCTAAAATTATGCTGGACCCCGCTGGACTGTGGTATACCACTGCATTGCAATCCTTAGCGCGAGGCTTTCTTCAACAGTGGTTTTGTGACACCCAGTAATCATAATGATAATTATCTTTTTACACCTTTCAAAAAATAACTAACGTAACTTTCAAAATCAGGTTTACTGCGTCCGCTACGTTGTGAAATTGCTATCGCTTCTCGTACGTTAATTACTTATCGCAATCTTTGATTCATCAGAAATATTAAAAGATTTTACGGTGCAATTCGTGTTAAAAAAGCGAGTGGTTTATAAATGAATGCCTTTTGAATTTTATAATTTATCTTACTTTTAGTTTTAGTCGTTAAAATATAGTGAGTTAATATTTTTCTTGTTATAAAATTTTTGTCGGATATGTATTTCAATAATTTATAGTATACCGTTACAGCCTATAAAAGTCCACTGCCGACTGTCTACCCCATAGATTGCCTCATAGGGGGAATATATGCCATAGTTGCCACACTTGGCAACCGAGTTGGCAACTGCAGCTTTTTAATTTTAGTCGTTATAAGGAAGACGCTGTCGCTGCGGGGCATCTCATGATTTGTTTCCCCGTGTTTCGTTTGGTGAGTGTAGAGAACCCGAGACCCTTTTTATTGGAAACGAGGCATTCCATCTTAGTCCTCACGGGTGACAACCATCTGCATTTTGATTCGTAATCGACCATTAGGTGGACTGTGTGCTCATTTGTCACCCTTATCCTATAAAAAAACCGGCCAAGAGCGTGTCGGGCCATGCTCAGTGTAGGGTTCTGTAGTTTCCCGTCCGTCACGATAAGTGTTCCCACTTATGAGTTTAAAGGTGGGTATCCATTATGTTCGCACTCCAGCAGCGCTCCGCGCTCCTGCAACTGCTCCCGGTAGTGGGTACTGTTGTTTCCATCCAAGTTCAAAATGATTTTCCTAGAAATTCCTTATAAAGTTCTACTTTTCAGATTTTTTCATATTTTCTAAACTTATGGTTCAAAAGTTAGAGGGGGGGGGGACACATTGTTTTTTACTTTTGGAGCGATTATTCCCGAAATTATTGACATTATCAAAAAATGATTTTAGTAAACCCCTATTCATTTTTAAATACCTTTCCAACAATATATCACACGTTAGGGTTAAAATTAAAAAAAAAATCACTTCCCGCTTTACATATAGGGGGGCTACCCTAATAAAACATTTTTTTCCAATTTTTATTTTACCACTTTGACGGCGTGATTGATTCACATATTGGTACCAAATTTCAGCTTTCTACTGCTAACGGTCACAGAGATTAAGCGAGGACGGACAGACGGACAGACAGACACGGCGAAACTATAAGGCTTCCTAGTTGACTACGGAACCCTAAAAAGGACTGTTTTGTCATTCATCTCTCTTACTTTACTCTCTTTATCGTAAAAAGTACGCCAACACGCATTGAGGCTGCCCGGCATGAACTTACATGCCCTTAAACCCTCTTAGTATAATGAAAGGACCCTTGTGCTCAGTTTTAGAACGTAAGTACACTGATACCTTACTTTTATTTTTATATTCGATAAATTGCTACTCCAGTAATGCATACGTGTGCTTAATCCAATAGTGTGTTCTTCACATAAATACCAAAACACTGACCATCGAATACGTCAAATCATTTTCTGTATCGAAGTCATAACAGCAATAAACATTCTAATTATAGCCAACAAATACGAATCCTGATTTTCAATCTTTATCGAAAACGCCCCCGTCCGTAGCCTCCGTACACATCGATGTTATATTGGGTATTCGCTAACGGAACACATTTTACATGTCATTACAACGTAATCACTAGAAAATTAGAGAGTGTAAGTTAGCAATTTACTTTCATATAGAATGTCTATTTCCGGTGTTTATTAGTTCGTATTGACTTTTATTTTTACTGGTATTTTAGGGGGGAAAAATAAAAAAGGGCGCGTAATGGTTTAGGAAAATCCACTACTGCATATCATTTCGTGAGTGTCGTAAGCGACGGAGAGGAACAGGATATGGGCAGCAGCATCTTCCTGACAACAACTCGAAAGAATAAAAGCTGCGGTTGTAAACCCGCCTGCCAAGAACAGCAAAGATGGCTAATGTAAGGCAATCTCTATGGTGGAGGTCAATTTTAAACATTGGAATTTTTAAAGGATCATCCAATGGCAAAAAGACCGTATAATGAATGAGCTACATTGTTAAAAGGAAATGAGAAACGATATTGTATTATACTGACTATCCCTACACCTTTGATTGCGTGAAATTTTGGAATTATATTTTATTTTAAAGTATGACGCGCCAAAAGTTTTCCTAAAACCGTATATCAATATTTAATAGTTGTGTCCAAAGCCTCTCGCGCACAGAGTAGTGTCTTGGTACCGTTTTTAACACTAAGAAAAATTAAAATTATTTTATAATTTTTAAAACAACTTGTAAACAAAGTAGTCAGTTAAAGTAGGAAATTTGGCCATCAGTGATTGATGTATAAAGATTACTGAAATCGGTATCATATCAGAGAGCCACATAAAGCTCGTTGTTTGTAAAGCATATGTCCAAGAATTAATTGTACATGCTTAAAATTGAAAGAAAGAAATTTTGAAAGTGAAAGTGAAAGAAGCAGCACTTGGTCTTTTTCTCTTTTGATCTTAGCTTCCATCACATTGTAGACTTGTGAACGACTTGTGATGCCTTGCATGATGACGATTTTAATAGACAAGGAGGCCAACTTGCTTAGGGAATTGAAAACATAATGCGGATATTAATTGATAGTTACTAGTTAGTTGAATAAACGTCAATATTTTTTATTACCTCCTTACGCGGGATGAAAGTTATATATTTAACAAATAGTAAAAACCGACTTCAAATACATTATTTAATTATTTTTCATTCTATCAAGTATACTATAACATTTTATTAGTTACTCTAATTTTTAGGCCCACTTCAGTGGTTAAGGAATATTACCAACTCAAGATGACAACTAGACTGTCATCTAAACAGTTATTAAAACTTCATTTCTTCCTTTTGTTCCATCTAAGTAAGTTACTAAACAAACACAACGTAAATTAGAGTAACTAACCTACCACAATCACGCAATAAATTTATTAAACGGCCTATAACTGAACCTTTAGAATGATCCTTGGGAAAGATCATAATATATTTGTTTATCCTCGTCACGTTAACTTATATAAATATATATGGCCATTTCTTATAAATATATTTAGGGGGCGGGGAAGCGGTGCAATAGCTACATTTTCGTCATTCATTTGATCTTGCATGATCCTAAAATAATAATGTGTTTATTATATTATATAGTAAATTTGGTTTTATAGTTATAAAGAAGTGCGAGTGAAAGACGATTAGGCAGAAAATTAATACTGTTGTCTATATTTACCTACATATATTCCTTCCAGCATCTTCGTTCCATTATTTTTAGGCCTGTTGGTCTAGTGGTTAGTGACCCTGACTGCTATGCCGGAGGTCGTGGGTGCGATTCCCACCCAGGACAAATGTTTGTGTGATGAGCACGATCATTTTTTCTGTGTTTGGGTGTAATTTATTTATAATATTTATGTATTTAGAAATATATAAGTATGTTTATCAGTTGTCTAGTACCCATAACACAAGCTCTGCTTAGCTTGGGACTAGATGGCGTTGTGTGATAGTTGTGGAATATTATTATTATTATTATTAAGAATCAAGATGCAAATATGTGGTCACTCCCGAGGACTTAGATAGAACTTTTCGATATTACAAAAATGAATATTCGGTTCTCGCCTCTTAACAGACGTAAAATAACGGTATGATGCTGTTAATATACATTGGTATTCTGGTTTTTCCTTGGTTGAACCGATCTATTCATACTGGAGAATGCAGCCGTCATACGTCGGAGCATGACTTTACCAGATTAGTTATGTTCTAGTTGCCGTATTTACTTCCATAAAGGGAGCAAAGACTATTGCTGTAATAAGTTATAAATGCGCTCCATTGATATAAAATGAGGAATTTTTACCTTATGGATCTTTCATTACTTTGTAGCAATATAAAAGCAATTTCGGATCACAAATTATGTATATAAAGACAGTAATTGCATGCATAAACCTTCTTTTGTGCAATTGTGGAACGCTGGTACCATTTTTAAAAGCTCTTTTGTTAATAATTAACTCTTAATTGAAGGTCCCTTCATATTAAAGGCCAACCTGCACTTTATCGGACGCTACATCAATTATCGTATGTCGACCAATCCTTGTAAATCATATCGTATCACATATTTTAAATTTAAGTAAACTTGACACGCACATAATCAGCCATCCAGGATGTAACCGACCTTGCCCATCATTGATAAAGAATAAAATATAATTTGGGTTTTATCTATGAAAATACCTTTTCAACAAAGATTCAACATCGTCCAGATAACTATGGATAGTTGGTGGACTTTACATACAAAAAATCACGATTGTGAAAATTGTTCTTATTCCTATAAAAATAAAACGACGTTTTTATTATAATAAGAATGTTGTGCATACATTTAATTTAAATGTATATGTAGGTATATTGTACTTTTTCAAAAAATGTGATATCATAAGTTCATTTTATGTATTTAATTGGCACTCGTAAGCCTTATTACATAAAATAAAATATATGGAGCATTATTTTCGGTAATTAATTTAACTTTGAAAATTAGTATATCAATGTGTCAATAGTCAATACTTTCTACCTATGCAGTCGCAAATAATTTAATAAATTGACGAAAGTAGAAATTTTTATGAATGGATAAAGGTTTTCATGATTAACAATTTAATCGGTAACGGTGGGTATCGAATCCGGGGCTTTCATTGAAGCATTAAAATTAAAATGTTTTTCAATGAAATTGAGTTGTATACATCATCATTTAACTTTATGACGTGGAGCATACAACGTCCGATTCAAGGGGCATTGGTATGATGTAAAATGGGGCATACCGTATCGATGAAAATGCAGAACATAAATAAAAGGACCACTTTCGTAAGTCACGATCACATAGTCATGTATCCTACACGGTATAGGTAAATTTGAGGTAATTTGCAATAAAAATTAGAGAAAAAAATTGTATAATATTCTCCATTACACCCAGTTGCATAGTAGACGAGTATAAGTGTTTACAAGCAGATGGTAATAATGATAATAAACGTAAGATATAATAAAAATTGAGAAAAAAAATTCAATAAAAAATGCCTCCTCAAACAGAGAATTACCCTAGCTACTTTTTCATTAACTGTTCGATAGGTCATAATAAACGACACATACCTAATAATATAACATTTAATTAACTATATTTCGACAACGATAAACCTCTGATAACGATTTATAGCATCATATTGCCACTGGGATTCCCTTAGCTGTGGAAGTAATGTTTTGTTTTACCCAAGCTTAACCGGATGGTAAATTAATATAAAATTCACTTTCATGGAAATTTTTCATCAAGTAATATGACGTGGAAGAGCCACCATTACCATAACAGCCTTTCAAACTCCCCTGCTGAAGATAGGCCTCCCCAATAAATTGCCAAATACAAGGGATATTTTCCATATCTGCGACGCTGGTTAGCAAATCACTTTTTTATTTTTTATAATGCGGTTATCAGGACAAAGCTGCTGTCATCGTCTGGTTCAGTTTCCCACTATCTCGACACTGATAGGATGTTGATATTATTACCCTGCATGGTTTCGATATGGTCACAGACCACCGAGGCACCCAGGTAAGCTGGTTGGTCTGTGGATATGGTGGTCGAGACAGATTGTAGCTATATATCATGATTTCAGTGCGAATAGGTCGGCTTGACGTGAGACGTATCACGCTCTCACAGAATACCAGCGTAAAATAGCAGATTAATGCTGCTGTGTTTCGTATGGTAAGTGTTACTAGGGAGAAGATACCCTTTTTATTGGTAACGAGATTTTCTATCTTAGTCCTCAGTGGTGACCACTCACCTACATTTTGATTCGTAATGAAGGTTAGATATAGGTGTCTATGGGCCACAGAAACCATTTACCATCAGGTGAATTGTTTGCTCGTTTGTCACCTTTCTTCTATAAAAAATGCCATAAATCACATAATAAACAAAAAATGGTTCTGATAGTTTTAATAGGTATAAGAAACGTCCGTAGAAAAATAATTGAACATTTAATAAAACATAGACCATCACATTAAAAAAACTTATTCCCTACCTGTGTTTAATAAGAACTCAGTACAAATATTTTGGTTATATCTGTTGATGGCTTAACCTTATTAATAAGCTCAGATTGAACGTAGAGTCGGAATTTCTCATTACCGAATTGAACTTAAACGGATTGCTTATCCAACATCGACATTTCATGAAGACTAAATAATTATTCATTTATTTTGACTATAATCGACTTTGTAGGTTTGTATGTGTGTGATTAATTTTAAAAAAAAACATGCCACATACGTACGTAGCTTACTGAATCGTTATCAGATTGAGAGTATCGAGAATTTAAAATCTCGACCTACATGCATATAAGGATAACTCTTGATCGATTTCGAGCAAGGTGACAACTTCAGAATAATTTCGGAAGTTAACTACACAGATGTCAAAAATGAAAGCGCTGAGTTGAGTGGCACTAGCTCGTTGGAACCTACCTTTATACGGCATTTATGTGATAAGAATTAAGTTGACTTTAAATACAAATTCGAACACATAATTGCATTCACAGAGTTTGTATCACCAGTCATTTCATAATCTCCTGCTAAACATAGCCCATTTGAAGAATGTGTCAACTGGAATGCATTTCTGGAAATACTTCAGGCTTGAAAACCTTGTGTTTTAAATCAATTATTGGTCGCCTTGACATAGGCTTTAACCAGGTCCTCTCCACCTACGAACGGTTTCCCGCCTTGTCACGGGGGGGGGGGGGGGTCGGGCTTAGTAGCTGGCTCGGTCACCGTTCACCGAGGTGAAGGGCTGGCCCGTGGTGGTCACTTCGGCCGTCGTTAGTGCGGCCGAAGTGGAACGGCCGAACGGGAACGCTTTCACATACATATGTGAAAGCGTTCCCGTGATCCTGAAAATATGCGGCGAAGGTGGAACACTATGGGGTTTATTGGTGCGAGACGGGCGGGTGCGAAAAAAGAAGGTTTTAGCCAGGTCGTGATAACACTTGCTTGGGGCAGCAAATACCGTCCTCAAAAAATAACCAAGAGGATTTCCCCTACATGAAAAAAAAACCTTTACATTGGTACACTGATAACTATCCTACGTTAGGACGGTTTTGGTATATCTATCTGTAGGATTTAAATTTGAAATAACTGGCTTCTGTTAAGCTCAGGGGCTCATTTACATGCTATTAAGACATTAATAACCATTTTTTAAATTTTCGTTCGTCTGTCTGTTGCCTGTCTGCCTATCCGTTTGTCTACCTGCTTGCCTGTCCAGACTAATGTTCAGATTGGTAGAAGTAGATTGGTAGAATTGGTATGAAACTGTACGAACAGACAGAGCTCAGCACCAGGACGGATCTAGGTTTTATTACCGACTTCAAATAGGAGGAGGTATCCAATGCGACTGTAGGCCTTTTGAAGAGAAAACTTCTTTAGCATCGTTGTGATCGCGTTTTGTTCAACAAGGTACGAATTGTGGTACAAAGGTGTCGTGTGCCTGTGGAAAGGAGTTAAGAACGGCCAAACCTCAACTTCGTAGTGAGTACTAATATATAAGGTTTATTCGAAAAGAGTAATATAATATCTGTGTCAAATATATATATATATATATATATATATATATATATATATATATATATATATATATATATGAGGATTGTTACAATTATTTACTACGAGGCCACGTAGGAGTCCCGTATCGTTATTTTTCGTCAGTACCTCCCCGTGCCGGGAGTGCGTAATTTGTGCGCCTGCTGCCTTCCTTGGATGTGGTAGCCGTTTCTCAGGCTCCCTCTCCGGAATCGAACCCTGATTCCCCGTTACCCGTGATAACCATCAGAAACTACCATCGAAATTTGATAAGGCAGACATTTGAAAGATGCGTCGCCGGTGCTGGACCATGCGATCGGCTCGGATCGGATCATCAAAATTAACGACTTCGGACGCGAGGCCTTCCGTCGATTGGTTTTTATCTAATAAAAGCACTCATCCTTCTGTTGTCTTCTTCTGTACTTATCAAGTTCTGATTGCATGTATTAGCTCTAGAATTACCACAATAATAACCAAGGTAAGATCTAAGGAACCAAAACTGATATATTGAGCCATTCGCGGTATCGCCTTAATACGGCTTGCACTGAGACATGCATGGCTTAATCTTTGAGATAAAATTATATTTTCTTATATTTTATACAGAACTTGTAGTTTAAATTATAATATTGAATAAATCATTTAAAGTATTTGTATTTTACATTTCATTTCATTCGAAGGTTTCACTTCTGTCGCGTGTGAGCTGCACGCATGTATTTATATGTGTGTTACTTCAGAAATTTTCTATGGGTGAACCGATTTTGATGATTCTTTTTTTATCTGAAAGCTGGTGCTTCTCGTGTGACTCATATACAAATTAATCTAGATCTTTTGAGCTATCTTTAATAATGCGTATTTTTATACGTGGTAGAGGCATGCTGCAGTTGTATTAGTAGTATAGTTATAGCACGAATGGGCCGGCTCGACCGGGGAAGGACCACGCTCTCACAGAATACTAACGTAAAATAGTAGCTTAATGTTGCTGTGTTTTGTATGGTAAGTGTAGAAAACCGGAGACCCTTTCTACTGGAAACGAGGCATTCCATCTTAGTCCTCACGGGTAAAAAAGTATCTGCATTTTGATTCGTAATTGAGGATAGATTCAGGTTCAGGTTCAGGTTCGACCGCACATGGAATACTGTTTCCATCTCTTAGCGGGGACTCCTGGGGAGCCAGTTCCTTCCACTTGACCGCATCCAGCGCAGAGCGGCTCGAATCGTCGACGACCGAGTGATTTCCGATCGGCTCGATTCACTGGCGCTGTGAAGAGATGTTGCATCTCTTTGCATTTTCTTTCGCATATACCACGGGGAGTACTCTGAGGAATTGTTTGGATTAATCCCAGCCGCCAAATTTCGTGAACGTTCTACGCGGCAAACATCCCGATACCATCCACACCGTCTGGATGCTTGGCGGTCCACCACTGTACGTTTCACAAGGAGTTTTCTTCCGCGTACAACCTCTCTGTGGAATATTTTACCACAGGCGATTTTTCCGGACCAATACGACCTAGGGACCTTCAAGAAAAGAGCTTACTCCTTTCTAAAGGGCCGGCAACGCACCTGCAATTCCCCTGGTGTTGCGGTTGATCATGGGCGGCGGTAGTCACTTCATCAGGTGAGCCCACAGAAATGTAAATAATTAGACAATATTATTCAGATTTTTGTGGGTGAGCCATCAGATGTACTGTGTGCTCGTTTGTCACCCTATCCTATAAAAAAAATATTGACTTCGAATACATTGATTCGGTCGTATTGAAGTCGTTTACACAAAAAATTTAATTTTACCACTTGTTTTATCACCAAAACTTGAAGGTTATTCTTTTTTGAAAACGAGAATTAAAATGAATAGTCTTTAAATAACAATATATCATAAATACCAATAAATCCTATCCAGAAGAAGCAAGGGTAATTCGCCAGTACTTAATAAATACAAATAATTGTGATATAACCTAACGGTTTAATTTAGTTCTGACTATTTATTTTTAATATAATTAATGCTAGGCAAACGGACAAGCAACAGGGAGCGGTATCAAAGACCATGGCGATGAGGGAAAATATTATTTACAAAGGGAAAATACCATATACAGCAGTAAACTTTGAGAACCATGGTAGCTCGGGGACAAAGTACGCGAGCAACCCGGGTATGATCCCCGCCGGCATCAATGAAATTGTTAATCGCAATTTTAAGTGCTGATTTAACACGTGCTCGGCGGTGAAGGAAAACATCGTGAAGAAACCTGCACGTCCGAGAAATAAGAATAAAAAAATATTTCATATGCATGTGAAGTTCGCAAACACGCATTGGGGCAGCGCGGCGGATATTTCATTGCCCTAAAACGCTGCTTGAAATGAGAGGAGGCCTTTTTTGCACTGGGATATATATATATATATATATATATATATATATATATATATAACATATATAACTTTAACTTTAGTGAACTTTCACAGTTTGATGGATGGATTTAGGGTGAAAAAAATATGTTGTTTTTTTTTTTTTTTTTTTTTTTTTTATAAGATAGGGTGACAAACGAGCGCACAGTTCACCTGATGGTAAGTGGTTGCTGTGGCCCATAGGAATCTACATTTATCCTCGATTACAAATCAAAATGCAGATGCGTTGTCACCCGTGAGGACTAAGATGGAATGCCTCTTTTCCAGTAAAAAGGGTCTCCGGTTCTCTACACTCACCATACGAAATACAGCAGCATTAAGCTGCTATTTCACGCTGGTATTCTGTGAGAGCGTGGTCCTTCCCCGGTCGAGCCGACCCATTCGTGCTACAACTATACTACTAATATAACTGCAGCATGGCTCTACCACGTAAAAAAGTTTAAGTCACTTGATCGTAGCAATGGCTTATTTTAGTAGCTAATAAAATGTCCCCCAGGTAATCTCTCTCGCTATCTTGGAGGGGTAATTTTATCATTACTACAATATACATATTATGTCCCTTTCAACTGTAATAGCGCTACATAAATTTCATGAATAAATTATGTATTTGCTTCTGCTACTTTTTCGAAGATAATAAGAATCATAAGAACATCTTTGTAATTGATTCTTGAATTAACTCCATTAAAAAACAAATATATATATATATATATATATATATATATATATATATATATATATATATATATATATATATATATCGAGAAGATGAGATATATATAGTATACAATGTTTCTTCTTATCTCGGTCTCCTCTTCCTTAGATACTTTACCAGTTTCCCGCATAACCAGACACAATAGTTAAACAATTGAAAGGTTCATGTGTGATTCACGAAGCAGGCAATGGGTTAAAGATGGTTAAAAGTTAAGAACTTTTTGAAATATTAAACAAAGTTAATCGTATTGAATAAAATTATACTATCCAAATAATTCATAACAATCCACGATTTCATAACTTAACGATTTATATTAAATTAGGTTAAGGCATCTAGCGTTTATTACGTCTATTACGAACTTACTTGAATCAATAAATTTTTGTTCGTTAAAATGACTTTACCCATAGAGTAAAGTAGATGGCACTATAACAAAACAATTTACTAGCAATTTTCTGAAGGTTTCACTTGTGTTTTTTTTTTTGATAAAGTTAGAAAACTAAAGCCGTGTTTGTCGTAGCAGGTGACAATGGGAAATGCCAGAAAAATATTATGGATCTCCTATAATTATTGCCATACCATCTAGTTTAAGCCAGACGTTACCCAGGCGAGTGACGGGCAGGAGTGTCATACGTCACAGTATCGTAGTACGTTCGCCACTCCGCCTGACGTGACCGCCGTGGTAATTTAGACAAATCCTTTATACGAAGGGAGACTCCAATGTCCAGCAGTGGCGTATTATGGGCTGATGAAGAAGAATAAGGTTTTATAAATAAGAGAGTTGTTTTAAGTAAAGCAACCGAAATGTATTAAAAAGTAAAAGCTAAACACGATAAAGTCCGCAAAAGTAGCTTCATTGAAGGTGTTTTTAGTTAAAAATTTGTAAAAATACAGTAGTTATGGTTTTAATTTAAAAACACGTTGAGTGGTTATTTTTTTTTTTTTTGGTGAGTAGACACTATTACACTATCACTACAACTTGTCGAATCTATTGCTAAACTATTCTTTTCCCATAGATTGTCACGGTACTGAGTCACCTGCATTCATTGACTGCTTGCATGTTTTACCAGGTCGTCACTCCATCTAGTGTGGGTTGCTAAACTATGCGCTTGCCAGTACGCGACTTCCACTCGAGAAACACTTTCGGTGATCGATAGCACTAGTTGTTGGTGTGTATTTATTTTAGACCTTATACGAAAATTACAAGTCTTAAATTCCAAACTTAGATTGGCTGGCTTAAAAAATATTTAAAAAAATACGCTTTTATCGTCATTTTTATACAATAGCTATAAATTAATGAAGAACAATAACAAAATCTAATAAAAAAATATGCGCAGTACATTACCTGAACTGTCCACAGCATCTGTATCCATTATTTAATTAAATAATGAAATACATTCATTTTCTTCAACTATTCGTGTTACTTAAACACATTCACAATTATTTTCGTCATATTTATTTAAACAACATTAGTACGTTATAAAGATATCACAGTGGTTTATGGATAACAAATGATAGAAACTCTTTGATTCGTTTGATAAGCGTCGACACACTAATTATTTTATTTCAGAGACACGGTTATATCTTTAAAATAATTTTCAAACATACACCGTAATAGTGAAGCGATTGTTATTCGATAAAGCTATCGATCAATTATAAATAATATCTATTAACGCTATAAGTTGTAGTATATAAATATAACCAGTTTATTTTTCTAATAACTGAATAAGCACTATGCGTATATTAAGTTGACACTGCAGTGTTTCATCCTCAGAATCCTCAAATCACTAAATAATGCTGCAATAAATGCTTTTACAAATTTGATCGCCATGTATATCATAGTATTATTCAAATTACGTTTATGTTAACAGTATAATGTAACTTAAACAATACGCAAAATGGGTGGGTTATTCTCTTAAAAATTTTTCGTTTCATAAAAAGAAAGTTTATTTCTTCACTTTTTCGATGTCAAATAGGAATATATTAACAACTTTGTAACGTGTCACTGTTTAATAAAGGGAACAAAATTTTTTGCGCATATTATTCTAATGTACGGCTTAACGCAAATAACTAGGCAAACTTCATTAACACATTAGTCTCTTATCAATGTCATATAATCTATTATAACTACGTTTACTGTATGTGTAAAAGAATAAATCGGTGTTTAACCTCGAATTACTATGAGAAAATTAAAATTGGGTTAAGCACACACATCGTTTTTGTTTTTGTTTTTTGCTATCGATATACGCCGCGTTATCAAACTAGTCAGTGCGGCATGCCAAACATGCTCGAGGCTGGAGGTCGACTGATAAGCGCGAACGCATGTGTTCACCGCGCAGACGCCTTTTTACTGTTAATGATTCGTGTACACATAACACAAACGTGTTTTCTCTCGCGTGCGCTAAAATTTACGCTGTTTGATTTTTTTCTATTCCCGTATTGCCAATCATTACGAAGCACAGGGCTATTGTTGATAAAAATTGCTGCATTGTTCAAACACAGCATTGTATTTTTGTTATATATTTTGTTTACTTTTAATTACAAAAAAAGGGAAAAATAGTCTGAATTGGAAATGTTAATAAATAATTTAATTTAATTTGGTCATTAAGCTTCGTAGTCAATAAAAAAAAATTAACTTTAAATAAAAAAGCCGATTCCAAAGTATTAAAAAAATAAAATAAATTCACGTTCTTAAGTTAGCCTTAATCTTCTGGGCATCTTGTCACTACTTCGAAGTCAGCAGTTACTTTGTATTAAAATCCAGTTTTTTTATTTACCACATTAGTGTTTGTAAGGTATGTAGTTATTTGCTAGTTAAACGAGTCTCCAGTTCTCTTTATTTACCATACAAAATTGCAGCAATACTATGCTGTTATTTTACGCTGGTATTCTGTATTTATGTGGTCCTTCGCCGATCGATCCATCCGTGCTGCAGCCATAATACAATAAAAACAGTGCGGTACTACAATGAAGCACCCTTCTTCTTTTATCTTCTTCACCCACTAGTAAAGGTAAACAGCTGGGCCTCTATCCGTTGGCGATAGCACCCTTGCTTCTACATGAAACGGATGAAACCTTTCTGAATTTAAACCATATGCAGGGTATTTGTAATTAATGAGTTATATACAGGATTATTTTGCACATACGCCCAAAGGAGACTGATAACCTTTCATACATTCTTGGGCCCAGATTGTTAAAAGATGACAGTGGTGTCAATCAATAGTTTATATATTATTACTATTGCTTAGGGTTCGTGACAATAAAAACTGCCGATTGAATTACCAAAATTGACACTTTTATTACTGAACCCCAATTAAAACTTAAAACACACCAGTAATTAATCACACTTAACACTATTCGGAGTGAAATATAGTTCACTTTATTTCACTCCGAAGTCTTCGCTTGCGTCACCAAATTCAATACTGCCCCGGTCGTGGCCCAAACGGCTTTATGTAAGCCTTTTCCACCGAAGCATCTAGAATGTTCCAGTAAATACCGGTTCCGACCTACTATGTGTAGAAAATTCAAGTGTGGTGTTTTCTAGTAGCTACTGGATGGTGCTAGTGGGATAGTTCTAGAAATATCTTGACACTCCTATTTCTGCTACTTGATCCAGAAGGCGCTAATAATCACCCGCCATATACCGGGCTTAATTGTGGCGTGCAACAATGTTATCAAAACACCATTGAAAAATCGGCGGATTTTGGCAATCTAAGACCAATGTTACATGAAATTTAGTAAAAGTGAGGATTTTTGAAGTGCGATTGCTATTTTTTTTATTAGACAGTTATTTACTATATTAATTTTACTTATTGTACTGCATTGAGTGGGAGGATAGTAGGAAATTCACAAATAGATTCAAAGATAAGCAAGGGCAGGTTAGGCGATATTAAAAAAACACTTTTTTAATTATCTTTTATTCGTCTTCAGTTATAATCACAATTCACCCAGCGATCCCTTGTCAATATTCAATCGATAAAATCCAGGCCGAAAAATCCACAATACCAAGCAAAAGTCAAACAGATAAATGATAGCAAGGGTCGCACGAGTTAAGTAAGATCAGAAGTCCGTAGAAAGAAAGCAGTGGTCAGTGAATATAAATCAGTAAAACAACGGGAAACACAGAAACACACTCAAAACGCACACTTACTAAAACCATACGAGACGAGTGATCATAGACGAGTCAGACAAGAGCTGTCACTGTCAACACAGATTAAAAATACAGTTGGCAAACACAAGTAATAAATCGAACTGTAACGAGAATCGATTTTAAGATTTATATTTATTTTGTTGATATTTTATTTTTTGAACTATTTACACTATGTTTATTGTAATTCATATAATTACTATAATTAAATAAATAATAAATAAATAAATAAATCATTTATTGTGGACCAAAACTTTTATACATTGTTCACACCCACCAAACTGCGTAACAGTTTGTCGGCGGGATTAGCGCTTGTCTTAATACATTTGGTTCAAATACGTAACTATAAACTAATGAAAATAAGAGTGTAAATAAAGCAAGTTTTAATTTTTTTTTAAACCGGTATTAAACTATTATTAAGAAATATTTACTAAAATTTAGCCTAATATATAAAAAAAAAGAAAAACAACTGCTTTTATTAAGAATTACTAATTACTAACATTTGGCCTATAGAAACTACTACTAATATTAGGATTTACTAACTTTTTCACATCTCTCAACAACTTCGTTAAGGAAAACAGATTTCAATTTATTTTTTAATGTTTGTTTACTTATTCTAGTATTATCCTCTCTCAGCCAATCGAGGTCATTAAAAAGTGTGGGGGTCAAATATTTGTTGGTTCTTTTCCCATAGTAGTTTTTTACTGGTGGTCGCACGAGTTTACGCTCTCTAACGCTTCTAGTATTATACCTATTTTGCACTTGTTCTTTAAATTGGTCGTTATAGAACTGTTCAAGAACCAGCAGGTACTTGACCTTCTCATGTACAGGAAGCATTTTACATGCAACAAAAAGTTTTTCATAATTGTCTTTACATGCAATTTTTGTTTGTGGTTTGACAAGGTATTTTGAAAAACGGATTTGCAACGATTTTATACTATTAAGATAGGTTTTAAATGTACGGCCATACGTATTTAATCCATAATTGAATCAATTATCTGTTGTAAGTTGTTTTAATGTTTAATTGTTGAAACTCATTCACACTAATCGATGGAAGTAACCGATTCCTTATTTTATTCGTGACATAAACTTATTTTTAAGATTTCTCGTCTTCCAGATTATGGAAATGGAATCTCTGCAAGATACAAGTTTACACAGCGTTTAGTGTCATGTTTATGATTCTTTTTATCGAGTTATTTTTAAGAATCACGTTATTCTCTTCACCCGTCCACATCTGTTCTGTGATTTGGCCAACGTTCTAGTTCAATTGTTTCAATATATCGTTAGCGATTACGCGGCTTTAGGGTGGGCCAAGTGCCACCCGCACCTACTGTCAGGTTTATGACCTACTGTCACTGATAAGCCCAGATGTGTAATGTTTAATAGACACAAATAGCCTTATAATTCGAGTAAGTATGAGTACATAAAAAATATACCAGTGAAAAGTAGTTTTGACCAACGTTCTTAGTCAAAACTACTTTTACCTGATTTTTGCAGTCAAAAGTC
Organism: Parnassius smintheus behrii; assembly: GCA_036936625.1. Classification (NCBI taxonomy): domain Eukaryota; kingdom Metazoa; phylum Arthropoda; class Insecta; order Lepidoptera; family Papilionidae; genus Parnassius; species Parnassius smintheus. The sequence goes on from JAUPFT010000013.1 coordinate 35,878,034, forward strand.
GTTTTGACCGGTTATGAGTTTTGACAGTAACATACATAATACGTAGTAATATGTAGGAAATGTATACATAATATAAGTTTGCAAGTAGTGTTGATCTACATAAGCCTATCTTTGGTTCTATTACAGGTTCTTACAGAATTTGAAGGCTTGATTTGAATAAGTGGCTGCGACGCCACGGACCGCGGGATCGTTTCCGGCATGGAAAAACTATTAAGTATATATATATATATATATATATATATATATATATATATATATATATATATATATATATATATATATATATATATATAAAATAAAAGCAGTTTCATCTAGACTAGAACTTTGGCTACGTCATGCTGTGCTATTTGTTAATTTTGTTTTAAAAATCGTGAATTATAGACAACCTAGCCTCAGGTTATGCGTACGGGCTGGGTCATTTTTGAAAAGGTGACTTCGCGTCCGGTCTTGCACAGATAATCACTAAAGCGCCCGGTAATTACGCTGAAGGAGACCATTGTAAGATATTAGCCGGTAGGAGTCTGGCATAACCTTTCTGTTGCTCCTAAAGTATCCTTGAGAATTACCCCACGTAAAAATCATTGAAAAGGTCTGTATTCTGCAAATAATTGTGATCGGCTTATTAAAAAGAAAGGCGACAGAATGTAAAATCAATATGTTGGAGCCACGTGTTTAAGGCTGCCGAAGTCTAGTTCCCCGGTCGAACCTTAAACCTATTACGCGAGATATTAACTAAAGTGGACTGTATATGCGGTTGCTTCTACGCTTACGTAAAAGCGACTACTATAGCATGCGGTATAATGCACTAGCTTTTCCCTAAAACTAAACTATTATTGTGCCAAATCGCTGGAAAGGAATCCTGCCTTATTAGGAGAACAACAAAATTGGAGCGGGTTAAACTATGTAAGGCAGGAGCTAATTAAAGGAGTGTTGACTCACCGGGGTTTCTTCTATCCTGTTGAGCACTATAGCTGCAACTTCTGGAACTTCTTCTGGAACACTCCGGAGAGGCGGTGCGCGACTATATCTCACACGAGGTGAGGCGGGTCTCCTGGAGCTCGACTGCTTCCAGGCTAAAGCGGTTTCTACTAGCGGTGTGGTTTCAGCGACGACTGCGGTGGAAAAGAGGCCGCGCAACGGTCGCGCGTGCCTTATATGTCCTCGGCCCCGATGATTACGTGACATTCTAGAATCATCTTCTTGCCCCTCCCACCCCACCACCCCGATGTGTCGATGGAGGATCGAGGAGGGTATGAATGATATCGTTTTTCGGAAAGGAACAAGCGGCTTGGCATCTCTACCGTCAAATATAATAATCCAATGGTTTTTTCCGCGCAACCATCTCCCCCGCCCTTGAAGGATTTCCTTCAAAATTAACTAATACAACTAGAGCTAAGATCCACTAACAAAATAACTAACTAACGCTAAGATTACTTAAATTCAACTACAATTTAATCTAGAAAGCTAATTTAAATTATGGAAGAGGCAGGGGGCACAAACGGACAACCGGACGCAAGTAAGACCCAACCGTGGTCTTAACGCGGTAAAACAATAGGGTGCCGTTGGTCGAAACTCAATTGCGAGTTGGACAAGCGTCCACCCACCCTTACAATCCCATCCTGTAAAAATGGCTTAAGGCGTTGAAAGGCGCGACTACAAGCTCTATTCGATTGTAATCTTCTAATTTCTTCAGAGAAGTGCGCACGTTGAAGTTCACGCAATACTAGCGACTCGGCATAGTTGTAATCGGATGCTAAGACATACGAACGTCGCGGTAACAGCTTCGCGAATCGACAAACGTAAATTACGCTACGCAATAATTTCGACCAAGAGGACAAGCGGTTCGCCAAAGCAATGATTCGCATTCTCACTCGAAACGTTCGCCACTAGAGCGTGTCTCTTCTCTTCCGGCGGTTGTGACACTGACGAAGGTTCGAAGTCGGTTATTGGCCATTGCGAGGGATCCAAGTGAACCCAAGCAGGTCCGTGGAACCAAAGCGGGTGGTCCATTATTTGCATCGGGGTGAGTCCACGGGATAGACAATCGGCGGGGTTTTCCGTACCGGACACGTGATAAAAGTTCAGCGTTTCTAACTCGTCTTATATCTTGGCCACTCGGTTCGCAACAAACGTATCCCAACGGTGGGGTGAAGAATGAACCCAGCATAAGGCGACGGTGGAGTCGGAAAAGGCCAATATCCTTTCTATGTGAACTCTATCCCTACATGCGCTGATAACTGCGGTAATAAGCTTGGTGAGTACTAATATTGCGCAAAGCTCTAAGCGCGCCAGAGAGACAACCTTACGGGGGGAGACTCTCGACTTAGAACTAATGAGGCTAATCGAATTTCTACCATTATTCTGGACGTGGAAATATACAACGCCCCCGTAAGCCTTCTCGCTGGCGTCTGCAAACCCAACGACTGTTATGGCGCTACTTCTAGTGTGGCGCTGCCACAACCGAACAATGCTGTCAGGCGGCGAGTCATCCCAGTCGCATTCCAATAACCAAAGTTGTTTAATTAAAAGCTTAGCGTTTAATACCACCGGAGCTACGAAACCCGTCATGGTCCCATAATCTAGCAACGCATGACAGTATTGTGCGCTTTGTGCATTTCTCTACGGGCGGATTTACCATAAGGCTAAACACGTCGGACTCTGGTGACCAACACAGACCGAGCACCTTGTGTGTATCAGAATCGTCGAATTCCTTTATCGCCGAAAGACGGTGTGATAGTGGGATTGTATCCAAAACCGGACGCGAATTACTAGTCCACTTCACAAGATCGAATTGACCCGATTTCATGAGCCTTATAACCTCGGCGGTGATTAGGGTTGCCTCCTCCACGCTATCGACCGAGTACACAAAATCATCCATATATAATCCGCTCTCAATTGCCCTCTTAGCTTTAGGATAAGAGGGACCTTCATCGTGAGCGAGCTGTCTCACCGTGCGTAACGCATGAAATGGGCTCGACTTTAAACCAAAACAAACGCGATTAAATTCAAACACCATTAGAGGTTCCTTTGGGTTGAAACGATATAAAATGCGTTGGAATCTACGGTCGCATTCACGGACCCCTATGCAAAGAAACATTTGACGAATATCGGCGGATAGTGCTATACTAAACAAACGAAAATTGACTATTATATTAAATAAACTGCCCTGTAAATTTTGCCCACTATAGAGGATATCGTTAAGCGACAGGTGAGTGCTAGTTTTAGCACTAGCGTCGAGCACTACACGTAACTTAGATGTAAGTTTGTCCTCTCTAATGACTCCGTGGTGTGGTATGAAATACGACGGTGTGTCTTCGTAGTTATCTAATTTCGAAGCCACAAGTGATATGTAACCTTCTCTTATATATTCGTTAATGACGCCGTCGTAAGCTTCCTTTAACTGGGGTGAAGCGAGCATCCTACGCTCCAAGCTGTAGAAACGTTTTTCCGCCATTTGACGCGAATCGCCGAGAGATAAAACATCTCCTTTAAAGGGTAGCGCTACACTATATCTACCGTCGCGATCACGAATGGTCGTGCGGACGTAAATTTCCTCGCATAACCTATCATCTGAGCTAGCTATGGGTGGAACGTTCACCTCCTCCATCTCCCAAAATTTGCGGACTAACGACTCGAGCGGTTCGACAGCCATACCACAATAAGAGGTTGCCGAAATACTATCTATGATGGGGGCGGAGCCAAGGATCACATAGCCCAATACGGTTTCCAGTGCGTAAGGCGCGGTATGCGAAGAGTTGCCCCTGACCTTATTGTTTAACAAAAGATAAGGGAAAAGCGATGCTCCAATGAGCATGTCTATGTTTCCAGGAACGGCGTAAGTGTCGTCCGCCAGAGTCAAATTCTTAAATTCAATCATTGCCGAGGTGTCAACCGAAACGGTTGGCAACCGTTCAGTGACCCTATCTACTACTAGTGCATTTATATCAAAGTTAACATTACGATCTATCCGATAATAAATTTTTAAATTTATATATCCCTGTGTCGATTTACTAGTGCCTCCGATGCCTTTAATTACAGGACATGAAAGTGACCTATTTATTACTAAGCCTAAGCGCTGACAACATTGTCGCGTTATAAAGCTATTTTGGGCTCCGCTGTCCAGCAGTGCACGGACGCTTTGTTCGTTTCCACGCGAATCCCTAACCAAAATACGTGCCGTACCTAGTAACACGGTTGAAGGAGGTTGTGCTCCCATATTTGCCAATGAGCACAGAGCGACATCACCAGGTCGACCGCTAGAATCGTTGACCTTAGTAGGGGCGAATTCCTTATCCGCTTTACTTGACGCCGCTATGTTGCTATTTTCAAAATGTAATAGCGTGTGATGTTTCCTGGCGCACTTGCTACATACGGAACTCGAATTGCATTTTGCAACTAAATGCTTATCGCTTAAGCAGTTCAAACATAGGTTGTTTGTCTTTACTAATTTATAACGCTCGCTTGGTGAATATTTACGAAAAGTCGCACAATTATATAAATTACCGTGTCTATCTTTACATACTAAACAAGTATGCTGGAGTGATGTTGGCGTAGTGGTTACGTAAGTTAACGACCCCGCTATTTTAGATGGTTGAGTCTGTCTACGGTCGACGCACCTTTTAATCTCCTGTTTAACGTTCGGAGAGCGCTGCATCACCTTTATTTGATCTCGCACGAACGATGCTAATGAATGAAAGGAAGGCATCTCCGAGCTACGATGCTCCATTTCAAATGCACGCACGGTGTCGGGGTCCAACTTCTTCAGTGCAATATGGAGAAACACCACGTCCATAAGATCATTAAATTTTAAATTCTTAAGTGCAGCCACCGATGCCACAAATTTATCTAGAAATTGCTCTAAGCCGTTGATGTTCGCGGATGATATAGATTTAAGATCGAATATCTGGTTCAAATATTCGGAAGCTAACATTCTCCTATCTTCATATTTAGTTTTAAGCGTTTCGAATATTAATAAGTAATTGTTTGCTGTAGGTGTAAAACCAGAGCAGATCGACTGTGCCCTGCCACTAAGTTTACTGATTAAGTAATATAATTTTTCGGCGTCCGATAACGATGGGTTATTGTGTATATTGTTTTGAAAACTACTGAAGAAGAAGGGCCACGTCTTTATATCACCATTAAATACCGGAATATCTATTGGCGGCAACCTAATCGAGTCGCTTGGACGTACCTGTTTTTCCGGCTTTGCTTCGTTTTGAGATAGGGATCTCACAATTCTTTTCACGCGACACAACATATCTTCGAATGCCAGCAGCGGTTGGTAGTTCACTATGTATTTCGGGTCGATTTGTAATTCCAAATGATTAATTTGGTCTAATATTTTTTCGTAATCTATTCGTAAAGAATCTATCGTTTCGATTTCGGTCAAAAAAGTTTCCCGCACTGCTTCTATATGGATGTTCTTTATATAATCACTTATATTCTGCATACGCGAAAAGAGTATGTCCCTCTTAGCATAAAGCGTTTTAATTTTGATTTCACTTCCACTAACTGCCATTTTAATAATAATAATAATAATAATAATATTTTATTTGCATAAAACATGGTATATAATAGATTTTACAGAACGTTTCAGATCAGCATGTTTTGCTATGGTTATTCATAGCATGCAAATTTTTTTTTTTTACATTAATATTTTTGGCTACAAAAATCCTTGACACTATCGAAATTACAATTATTTAGCCACTGATACAGTTTTAATTTAAATGATCTTGTATTTAATATTTTTAAATAATTAGGTATCTTATTATATAAGTAAACACACATAAATAAACAACTTTTATTATATTTTCTTATTCTAGGATTATCGTTTAGTACAAGTCTATATGGATCTCGACGATTGCGGGGATTTACATCATCTATCGTTGTAAACAACGTTTTGTGCTTATGTACAAACATGCATACTTCATAGATATAAAGTGATGGTAGTGGTAATAAGCCAAGTTTTTTAAACACTGGTTGACACGATTCATTTGGTTTTTGCCCACATATAGCTCTAATGCATTTTTTTTGCGCGACAAATGCTTTGTTTTGATCAGTGCTGTTGCCCCACATTATAAGACCATACCGTAGTAGAGATTCTACATATGCATGGTAGGACATGACAGCGGTTTTTATGTTTGTTATGTTTTTTATTTGTTTAAGTGCATACACGAATTTATTTATTTTGATAGAGACATCGCTTACATGTAGTTTCCAATTTATATCGTCATCTATAGTTAAACCTAAAAATTTCGTTTGACTAGCTGCTTTTATTTTTGGAATGTTAAGTTTAATATTATGTTTATTATTAGTGCATTTATTAAATTGTATATATAAAGACTTGTCTAAATTAATTTTTAAATTATGTATGTCAACCCAGTTAATTAAAGTATCTATTGTATTATTTATGTCAGCTTCGTGGTCACTCAAGTTATTATTTTTTTTATTGGAAGTCACGATTATTGAAATGTCATCAGCAAATAGAATACATTTATGCTTCGTAATATTAACGATGTCATTTAAGTACAACAAAAACAGAATTGGACCGAGAACACTTCCCTGTGGAACGCCATATTTCTTGTTTCGGTATTCGGACGAGTATGGAATTATGTCCCCATTTACATCGGCTTTAGTAATAATAACACATTGTTTTCTATTATAAAGATATGATGTTATCCAGTGAAGGGTTGGTCCTCTAATTCCAATCTTTTCCAATTTCTGTAACAATAGGTCATGTGAAACTAGGTCAAAGGCTTTAGATAGGTCAAAAAATAGTCCCGTTGTGAAATTATTATTATTGATATTTGATACTATTATTTTTATGAGTGAAAATATCGCCAAAGTTGTAGATTTATCTTTTTGAAAGCCGTACTGTTCGTTTGATATAATGTGATATTTATTACAAAATTCAATAAGTCTTTTATACATGCATTTTTCATATATTTTTGATATTACGGATATTAGGGTTATTGGTCGATAATTATTAATATCATCTTTCTCGCCTTTTTTAAACAGCGGCTTAACTATTGATAGTTTCAATGTATCTGGAAAGATTCCACACGAAAATGAAAAATTTATTAAATATGTCAAGATTTCAATTAATTCAATTATACATTTTCTTATTATTTTTGTGTTTATGTCATCGTGGCCTTCAGAGCTAGTATTTTTTAATAGCATTATTTCCCTTCTAACCTCATTTTCAGACATAGGTCTAAGAAACATAGAGTTGACATTCGCGCTGTTAATGGTTACATTTTTCGCTTTAGTGTGTGTTGTTGATTCACGGGTCAAATCAATAAAATGATTGTTAAAGGCAGAAGCTATATCTACAGGATTCGTAAGAACTTTATTATTAGCTATAATTTTTTCTATATTTTTCTTGTCATATGGGTTCGATATTTCTTTTTCGATAATGGTCCATGTTGCTTTACATTTGTTATTATTTTTATTTATAAACTTAATATTAGCATTCTTTTTTAAATTAAATACACATTTTTTTAAGAGCTTAGAATATGATAGGTAACGTAGTCTGTTAGCCTTGCTTTTATTTTTATAATATTTAAATCTTAACATTCGTTTTTCTTTACAACTTACTTTGAGTCCTTTGCTTATCCAATTTTGTTTTTTATTTTGTACATTTATTTTAATTCGTTGTTTTGGAAAACAGAGATAGTAGAAAAGGCAGAATAATTCATGAAATCGGCTGAATGCTGTGTTAGCATCATTTTCCATGTATGCCTCAGACCATGACAAATTCTTCAGGCATTCTTTAAACTTCCTGATGTTATCTAAGTTATAGTCTCTCTTGTAAACATAATATATAGCATGTTTTTGTGGCTTACCTTTTATTGGAAAGCTTAACAATTGTGCTGTATCATGATCGGAAAGATACAGTGGTAGCAATGTTGCAGTCGCATTTTTAATGTTACTTAATATATGATCAATACAAGATGACATACGTGTAGGAACATTGAAATGTATTTTCAAGTTATAATTGTAGGACAAATCTTGTAAATAGCTTGTGATTTTGCCTTTTTTTAGTGTGTTTATATTAAAGTCTCCAGCTATAACTATATGTACTTTCGATTTGTATTTTACAGTTAGGTCATGCAAAAGTGTGTTTAACTTAAATAAGAACTGTGCTGGGTCGGATTGGGGGGTTCTGTAGAGACAAATAATAATTAATTTAATATGTATGATTTCTATGCCGCATGCCTCGAACGTATTCTGGGTAGCATAATTTTTTATGAATGATAATTCATTGAACATTATACCCTTTTTAACTAAAATACATGTTCCACCTCTTTGTTTTTCTCTAAAGAAGTTGGCGGCCATGTCATACCCACATATTCTTACATAACTCTCAAAACCTTTTTTTATGAAAGTTTCGGAAAGACATATTACATCCGGATCATTATTTTTTGCTCTTAACTCCTCTATAGTTACGTCTATTAAATCTTGCTTTGACAAAATACTAGCAATGTTTTGGTGAAGAATACTAAAATGATGGGTATTAATTAAATTTTTATTGTCGAAAAAATTTATCGTTCTTTTTTATTACTGGAAAATAATATGGCATGGTCCCTTTCTTATAAATAACAGGAGGTTTCGAGTGTTCGTCAATTTTTTTTTTAAAGTAGAAGGGAATTGTTCCTTTTTTTGGTTTATTTATGGTTTTACATAATTTAAAACTTGTCTTATTACTCGCTATTCTTTTACTAATTTCACTAGGATTTAAATATTTTTCTGCGTAGTCACTATAGTCAATAGCATAATTTATTGATTTACAAATGTCGAAGCGATTTGAATATTTTTTACAATCTACAAATTTACAATTTTTACGTTTTTCGCAAATATTTTTGATACTATAGTTTAAATTATTAATATTTATGTACCTATTTTTAATAACATTAAGTACAATTATTGTATTTTTACTAAAAGTATCTATTATAGTTTGTAATTGTGACAAAACTTGTTTTAAATTATGATCATTTTCTCCTAAACATATGACTAATTTATCATCCGGTTTTAATTCCATGTTGTGGCAATTTTTTATTATTTCGTTACTTGGTGCATAGGATTTCGTTTCACCAATAACTCTATAATGTTCATATTGCGTCTCTGATCTTGAGTGTGATAATGCTGCGGCTAGGCCAACGCATTGTTGAGAACCGATGATGTAAATAATTTTTTCATGGCTGTTATTTTGATGTCTCGTCACAGGTTTTGAGGTCTTGCTCGATTTATCCTTGGTTTCACAGTGAATATTTTGTGTCAGATTTGTTATTTTTTTATTGAGAGTTATGATCTCTTTTTCTGCATCTTTTAATTCTTGTTGCAAGTTAATAATTTTTTGTTGAAGGCTTGATATCGTCGAATTAGGGTGGGGATAGTTGTATGACGTGACTATCGGTGAGGTTGGCATGGAGGATAGACTGTGAAGTAGCAAGGAGTGTCTCTTCTTCTTAGATGTATTGCCTGTTTGAGGACTATCAATTTTTATGGGGGAATAGCATAGAGATTTTAATATTTTAATTTCTGTGGTTAACTTATTTATCTGTCTGTGAAGATCATTATTTTCTAATATTATGTTTTCTAACTCATTTTGAGTACTACGAAGGTTACCGTTTAGCTGAGATATTGTAGATTTCATTTCTGAGATTGACGTTGTCTCAGACATTGTGCCGTCTACGCTCTTTGATAATTTACTCGGCGTTTAAACTATTATAATAAAGTTATATCAATCACAATTAATCTCACAACGCACAAACAATAAAGGATGGACACTCGGTATGCCGTATTACGTAATTAAATCGAACACCTGCGCAGCGAGTCGAGGTGACGCGTCATTTGCTAGACTCAATAATTTTATCAAGATTGTGGGTAAGCGTATCAAACGGTTCCTATTACACTGTTTCAATTATTTAATAGGCTTTAAATTTAATCAAATACGAGCGCTATAAAACGAATAATTCTGTTTGCGAGTACCTAATCAAAATTTAAATTTAAACGAACACTATTTAAGTCTATTCTATAAATTGGAGTGCATTATCTAATTAATTAATTCAACAATTCGACCAAAATCCGGCTCGAAGGACCATAAAATGTTGGAGCCACGTGTTTAAGGCTGCCGAAGTCTAGTTCCCCGGTCGAACCTTAAACCTATTACGCGAGATATTAACTAAAGTGGACTGTATATGCGGTTGCTTCTACGCTTACGTAAAAGCGACTACTATAGCATGCGGTATAATGCACTAGCTCTTCCCTAAAACTAAACTATTATTGTGCCAAATCGCTGGAAAGAAATCCTGCCTTATTAGGAGAACAACAAAATTGGAGCGGGTTAAACTATGTAAGGCAGGAGCTAATTAAAGGAGTGTTGACTCACCGGGGTTTCTTCTATCCTGTTGAGCACTATAGCTGCAACTTCTGGAACTTCTTCTGGAACACTCCGGAGAGGCGGTGCGCGACTATATCTCACACGAGGTGAGGCGGGTCTCCTGGAGCTCGACTGCTTCCAGGCTAAAGCGGTTTCTACTAGCGGTGTGGTTTCAGCGACGACTGCGGTGGAAAAGAGGCCGCGCAACGGTCGCGCGTGCCTTATATGTCCTCGGCCCCGATGATTACGTGACATTCTAGAATCATCTTCTTGCCCCTCCCACCCCACCACCCCGATGTGTCGATGGAGGATCGAGGAGGGTATGAATGATATCGTTTTTCGGAAAGGAACAAGCGGCTTGGCACCTCTACCGTCAAATATAATAATCCAATGGTTTTTTCCGCGCAACCACAATATTTGATCAAAAATAATTATCTGATAGGTTACATCTTTAACTAATAATATTGATAATATAGATAACCACAAAAATTACCGCCTCCGTTCAGAGGCCACCTATCATGAACTACGCGGCTACAACTATATAGTACGTTCTGGTTGTTTGCCAGTAGTGTTAATCCGATTAGATAGCGCGTGACATCACAGCCCGTGATACGCAAGCGTTGAGCAATCATGTCAAGGTAATCGAATATCATAAATTGTTTTCCTTAGGCTTCCCGTCTCATTTAAGATACGAGTAGAAGCACAGACAACAATTACTCCGTACCGGGAAAAGAATTCTATCACCAAAGTCGAAACTAAAAAAAATAAGACGCTATGAGTGTATTCTACTAGCACCACAGTGGGCGCCCATATGAAACTTTTTCGAGAGAATTTCAAACCTTTGTATTCTGTAACTTTTAAACTATTTATTTATTTAAGGCAAATTCGAGTAATTTTAGCTCATGTACATTTGGGCGTTTGCACCAAAATTACTCGTATTTACTTTAAAGGAGCACGTGGGATTAAATAAAACTATTAATAATTATAGCTACGCAATTTTATTTTCAAATACCCACAAAGGAAAATGAAGTCTGAACCGATAATAACTGCATGTAAACAGACAGCAGTATAAAATTTTATAATGCTAAAAAATGAAATAAATATTTACGGCCTATAACCGACTGCCGTGTTGGTCTACCTCAGAAATCACGTTGGTCTCTGCGGTCGTGTCGGTTTGCCAACTCAACAGATTATGAGAATGAGGAATTAGAGAGTGCACCAGTGCTTGCGCATACACTCGGGCACTATAATCCTGTACTGCGCAGATGGTTAGTATCTATTAAGAACAGCCGCCGTGACCAAAATTCGGTCTGGAGAATACTATTATATATATAGTACATTGGGGTAAGATCGGTGATGGGGTAAGACCGTAAAATTCAAATTTCCGGTGAATTATGCTATATTTTTGAAAGCTAGCAATATGGTACAAGACTCCATTTTATTCTGCCCCGACCCCAAGTTTCAGCCAGTCGCTCCGAAAAGTAGGGCGTGTGCTGCGCAGTATTTTATAAAACAAGGTAATTTTTGAATTTTTTCGTCTGTCCGGTCTTACCCTATCACTTTTATTTGCGATTTTTAGCGACGTCCGGTCTTCCCCTTGATGGCCAATTCTTCATCATGCATTAAAAAATTATGCCTTGTCTTCGCACACGTTTTAAGCAGAAACTGTTGAGTCTTGAAAAGTAAAAGCTTCTTATAGCTAAATTACGTTTTATTACGTGTAACCATTAACGATTTGGGCCATGTTTCAGAAATCTGACGTATATGGATGTCGAGAAAATTTTTGCCAGACTCTTTTAACTAGTCGAAAATCCGTCCGGTATTGCCCCAACGCACCTTATATATATACATACATATATATATATATATATATATATATATATATATATATATATATATATATATATATATATATATATATATATATATATATATATATATATATATATATATATACATATATATTATATACGTCCCACTGCTGGGTACAAGCCTCCTCTTATTTCTGAGTAGGTTTTGGATCAGGGAAGTTTCCATCGCGAATATTTTATTTTTATTTTTCAGACATGCAGATTTCCTCACTATATTGTCCCTCAGCATTATAAATTACAGTTAACAAATTCATTAGATCGGCGGCGATCCAACTCGCCAATCGCGTACTGTGAAATTTACAGCGAGCGTTTATTCCCTGAATCATGCCTCACAATTAAAGACATATTAGGTTGGTCGATAAGTTTTTGGAAACGCAATGAAACTCTAGGATAAGTATATGTAAGTTTTATTTATACTTCCACATAGAATAGGATAATACACTTTGAATAGCTTCTTGCAATTTGGTTAATTCCCTTGAAAAAAAGACTTGGTCCCGGGACTCAAAAAAGGTTCTACAAGACATATCACCTCATCGTCGCCTTCGAATTTCATACCACGCTACATCAACTAAAGGTTCTAAAGGCGATTGCCGCGTTTGATTTCAGCGCACGCATATGCCACTGTAGAATAAGACGGAGCATTATCTGCCAAGGCAGTGCTGCAGTTCTTCAAAAACACTTTTTGTAGAAAATAATTCTGGCAGAAATATTCAATAACCGCACGAAGTTCGAGTTTTTTTCATTTTGCAAGTGAAGTTTGAAAAGAAATTGGGTATAGTTTTTAATTTAGTTTTTCTGGCCTTGGTTACTAACGAATTTAAGGTTTGAAAATAATGGAACCCCTTTATATATTCTATACTCACTATACTCTACTACTATACTAAATTCCTTAATAATAAATTCCTTTTCAATTCAAAAGGTTGCAGTTCCCTATTAAACTCAGTTTTGCAATGACAATTAATAAAGCGGAAGGGCAAACGTTACAGGTAGCGGGGGTCAACTTAGAAAAACCGTGCTTCTCTCATGGTCAGCTGTATGTAGGCATGTCCGCTTGTGTCAAATGCCCAGAATCTCCAAATTCTTTCGCCGAATGGAAAAACATATAAAATTGTGTACAGTAGCGTCTTAAAATAGTGTTCAGTTAGTTTTTTTTTTTCAAAATTCACACAATCAATTAATCAGAATTCCCACAGATCCCTTTCAATTCAAAATTTCCTATTTAGCTCAGTTTCTTTTCAATTCCAAATACTGCACCTCTGACGGACCTATTAAGCTCAGTTTCCTTTCAACTCAAAAGGCTGCATCTCTGACGGATCTATTATTTGGCTCAGTTTCCTTTCAATTCAGGAAACTGCATCTCTGACGAATCAATTTAGCTCAGTTTCTTTTCAAAAGTCTGCATCCCTGACGGATAATTATGCTTAGTTTCCTTTAATAAAAAAATATCCCATTTCCATTTGGAATAAACAGGCTATTTTCATGCTTTACTATACGCTGCGTTTCAAAACATTTAAATAGGCTGACGAATCAATTTTGCTCAGTTTCCTTTTAATGGCTGCATCTCTGACAAATCTACAAAAGTCAGTTTTCTTTCAATTCAAAAAGCACCGACCATTAGAACCTAAATTATACCGACGCATTAGAAAACAAACTTCAATTAATAATACAACTTGACAGGCTGTTGGCAATCCTTGCAATACTAAATCTGAATCAATGGATATTTTAAAATAAACGACATTTATTTTCAAAAAAATAAATGTCAAAAATAACTTAAATAATAAAATGATATATAAAGAAGATAAGTAGGTATCACGGTAGCTTAGGTAGGTTTATTTAGTAGACCAGGAAAATGATTAGTGATCATCAAAACGATAATAGAATGGAAGAACTTCCTTTCCGGTTATTTATTATGGATGGTATTAGGAAAATCTTGTTATAGCTTCACGTCACGTCACTAGCAAATTAATTTTCATGCAATCAAAATATTCCATTATTTGAAGATAATAAATATCATTTATTTTCTGTAATAATACATAAACACTCACGCCTGTCATCCAGAGGTGTAGGCAGAGACTACGAACTTCCATTTGACACGATCCTGACATGCCTCTTTCGCCTCCTTTACATCCATATATCTACGCATACATGCTCGTCGGTTAAGGGTACTTCTAACATGGCCCATTTTCAAAATATCGCCAATTTGGTCGATAAACTTTTTTCTAGTGTCCTAGCGTCCCTTCCCGACTCGACCGTTCACATCTGCCATATAAATTTGCTTTGTCACTCTTTCCTCATTCATTTTTCTACATGACCAAACCGCCACTGTAATATTCTTATTATATATGTATTTATTTTTATGTGATTGTTTTCAAGACAAAAGTTAGGCTAAGTCAGTGCTTTACCATCTTTATCTGCATCACCCCTTACAATCAGGGGGGCAGGTGAGATAGTGGTCAAGTACTAGTTTGGAACAGTTAAAAAATATTTGTTCTTTTGTATTTATATATAGATAGTCTATGGCTTAAAATAGTTAATAATACTTGTTCTTTCTATATTTATATATTAACCGGATTTAGACCTGGAAGAGGATGCACGGATCAAATTTTTTCTCTCCGCATGATCACGGAGAAGCTTCTGAGTGTTAATCAGAGGATTTTCTGTGCTTTTGTGGATCTGGAGAAAGCACTTGATAAGGTTATAAGGAAGAAAATGTGGGAACTGTTGCCGGGATATGGTGTGGATGGTCGATTGTTAAGGGCTGTGCAGTCACTTTACTATGACTGTAAAGCCTGTGTGCGGGTAGGGCATGACCTGTCAACCATGTTTAGCGTCCAAGCGGGCGTAAAACAGGGTTGTGTCATGTCTTCCTGGCTGTTCATACTGTATCTCGACAGCTGTTTACAGAAGCTGAAAAATAGCTGTTTGGGTGTGAAATTGGGTGACATAAAAGTTAATTGTCTGCTGTATGCTGATGATGCAGTGCTTATTGCACCATCAGAAGCAGAACTGCAGGCATTAGTCACGTGTATGAAAGAGGAACGTGAAATTAAAGGTCTCCGTTTGAATGCTAATAAAACTAAGGTTCTGGTATTCGAAAAGGACGAAGAGAGAACGAAATGTGAAATATGGGTAAATCAGGAATGTCTAGAACAGGTAAATGAAATTGTATACTTGGGGAGTGCTTTCAGCCGGGATGGAAGATGTGATTTAGATGTGGATAGGCGTGTCGCTGCCGGAAACAAAGTCAATGGTGCCCTGAATGCATTAGTAAAAAGGCAAGGCGTGGTGAAGAGTGCACGCCTTGCAATACATAACGCAGTGTTGGTACCGACTTTGTTATATGGCAGCGAAACCTGGGTATGCCAGAAGAAGCATAAAAGCAAGTTGAATGCAGTGGAGATGCGATCTCTTCGTAAAATGTGTGGCGTTAGCATAGCCAACCGAAAACGAAACGAAGAGATTCGCAATATGGCAGGATTGAAAGATGACCTTATCACAAAAATTGATAGGGGCGTACTCCAATGGTTTGGGCACGTTGAACGAATGAGTGAAGACCGAATGGTGAAGAAAATATATAGAGCGAAAGTAAATATTAAAAGGTGTCGAGGTAGACCGAGACTAACTTTCGAAGACCATGTGAGCAAATTGCTCGAAGAGGGGAGGGTCAAGAGTACTCGGATACCTAGACGTGCATGTATGAAGAAGGTAATGAACCTGAAAGAAGCGAAAGAGGTATGTAAGGATCGTGACACTTGGCAATCTTTTCTCTCTGGCTACCCCGTTAGGGATTTTGCGTGAAGATAAGTAAGTAAGTAAGTATATTTATATAAAGATAGTCTGTAGCTTAAAATAGTTGAAAAATATTTGTTATATAGATAGTAGTATATTTATGTATAGATAGATAGCTTAGAATAGTTGAAAGATATTTGTTCTTTTTACTATTTATTGCGATATCGTCATCATCGTCTATTTACTTAGGTGCAGGTTACTTTGATCAACATGGCCCTGACTTTGTTAAATTTCTTTGCAAGAGCAATAAATTTATTAACTATTTTCTTATATATTTCTTGATATTAAGATATTTTATAATTTATACTAAAATCAACACTAGAATGGCGCTAATAATCTGAAATTTCGAATTCAATGAAGCATTCTAGAAGAGCAATAGCATGTTAAATTAGAGGAGGTGTCTGACAAACGTGCGTCATTGCCTTGATAACAGTAATGGCCGGATAGATAAACGACTTGGATGGAAGTGTGACGCGTGTTGTCGCTATGCTAACAAGTTATTTTTGCATCCCTAAAGGGATTCTTACATGCAAATTAAGGTGACTTTCGTACGCCATTATAACGCGTGACTTGCACAGCGCGAATTGTTACTGGTGTTGCTCAGAAAAACGTTGATGATATCACATGCTAACGTTGCATTAATATTACGTTTTTCAATATCAAAATATTAAATATTTCTTTAAGTAGGTAAAATATCGAGAAAATGTAAGGCTCATAAAACAAAGATGAGTGTGTTATGATAGAATAAAATTGCACGTATTCTGAAGTTTAAGACAAACGGCGAAATAGAAAATAATGGAACTTAAAATATGAGAAGTTATATTAAAACTTCTGTATGCTAACTGGCTATACTTGGTTTTGTAGAAGAGATATTATTTACTTACTTTTTTCTAAGTATGCAATTACAATCGATTTAAATTCTACTACTGAACATAGGCCTCCCATAGCTTGCTTTACAGGGGGAAATTGGACGTAGTTGCCAGGCTTGGATATTTTTTGGTATATTAGGAGGACGCTACTGCACATCTCCTGGTATATTTCTCCCTGTCGCCTCCTACGACACCCACGGGTAGTTATGGGGTAATGGATAATGGTAATGGATAATAAACGTAATAAAAATTAACAATAACGGTTTATTTCATTAGGATCATCATTTATCAGTATTCTGATACCTGGATTGTTGATATGATGGA
The DNA here is from genome assembly GCA_036936625.1 of Parnassius smintheus behrii. Taxonomy (NCBI): domain Eukaryota; kingdom Metazoa; phylum Arthropoda; class Insecta; order Lepidoptera; family Papilionidae; genus Parnassius; species Parnassius smintheus. Next base: position 35,895,268 of record JAUPFT010000013.1, read on the forward strand.
ATCACTAATTCTGGAGGTTACACGCTGTTTATTAAAGGCTTGTAACTTTTAACTTTAACGTGACGATGAGTTTATCATCGAATGTCGTAACCATAGTCGTGAAATACAAAATGGGTTGTTTGAAAAGTTGATTGAGCAAGTGTGTGTGTACTTAGTATATGTGTTAGCAGGGATGGTAGACTTGACAAGAATATAGAACGATGAGTTAATACAGGATACAGAATAAATGCGACTCTTCACTCTATTGTGAGAATCCAGAATGTGTCAAAAAAGCACGTATGGCAATCCAGAATGCTGTGTTGATCTCTTCCTTCATGTATGGTAGTGATAGTTGGGTAGAGGAAGCATAAAATTAAAACTAATATTTTTTATTTTATTTTATTTTATTTCTTTATTTCAGACATCAAGGACTTAAAAATTAAGAACATTGGCCCATAGTAATATATAACTTAACCTAAAAATATATATAAAATATAAACATAACACTATTTAGGGAACTTTCTTCTTTGGCGCGTCCCTGTATCGGCGAAACACTACCCCAGAGGGCCAGAAATCGGGAGCAAGGAATGTCTCTTTGTATTTTGCAGGAACCTGGAGTACGTAGGATTTGAAGTTCGTGGACCTCTTAGACTCCAGACGCTGCAAATGTAAAGAGATCGGATCCCCTATGCGGCATCGGCTTCGTTCTTCCACGAAACGCAGGACGTCTTCTCCCGGTGTACTTTTGTCCAAACGGGAGATGTAGAGCTGTATAGTGGGCTCCACAATACGCAGAGTTGTACTTGCGTTTATTTTTAAAACTAATACTGTTAAGTAACGTAAATAATTATGTTAGGGTTGATTCTGAATGATAGGGTGAGAAATCGTGTGATGAGAGAAAATTGTGATGTGCAAGATGTAATGACTAGGAATAAGAGAGGAATGTTTCGGTAGTTTGGATACGTAGAAAGAATGAATGCGGAAAAAGTGACCAAGCTTTATGTTGCAGAAGTAAGCGACAGTGACGACAAGGGATGCCCTAGACAGAAGTTAATCGACAAAATTGGCGATATATTATTGATGAGTACTCTGAACCTTTTTGCAGTGTGTACTACGTATAGATCATGTATCTTGTTGTACTATTGTGTCTGAAAATAGAACAGTGAACGCGTTAATTCACGAGCATATATGCATATGTATAATCTAATATGGACTATAATATGGACATGAAAACAGCGAGAGAGGTTTGTCAGGATAGTGCGAAATGGAAGCCCGTAGTCACTACCTACCCCCTCTAAGTAAGAGGCGTGAGTATATATGTATGTATTATATGAAGACACAGCTTCTGTTTCATTTCTCACTGCCGCCTCTTACGACACTCACGGTATGCTATGGGGTAGTACTAGTGGATTCTCTTACGTCGCAACTACATGGCAAATATACACCCTAAAGTTAAACAGTTAAAGTTACCGTTACAACCTAAAGTATACGTCCCACTGCCGGGCACAGGTCTCCTCTCATATCTGAGAGGGTTTTACGAACTTCACATGTCTTCAAAAATTTTTTTTCTTAGGACAAGCAGGTTTCGTCACGACGTTTTTCTTCACCGCCGAGCCGTGGCAGCTCAGGGGTTAAGCGCTCTCAGTAAGTATTACAGAACGTGAGCTACCCAGGTTCGAGCCCTGTTAGCACTAGTAAAATTGTTAATGTATACCTATACAAATGTATTAAGTTACTTTTCAACATTTTTGTAATACCGATTTGCTTTAAAAATAAAACAAGTTCAACACAACTTTACGCTGAAATCCTAATTGAGGATCACGTCAGCCGAAATATTAAAGCGGATTTGAGAGGTACCTTTTAAGCTGTCACTCGTCACGTCCAACATCCGCTCAGTGAAAATCTCACAAAAATATGTATTAGTTATATACCGTGATAAAACATAAAATGAGTGTTAATAGAATAAGCTTAAATATAAATCTAGTACTTTGAATAAAACTGATTTTATGGATTTTAATCGCGTTAAATTTAACTTATTTTTAATTCCAGACGTTTCAGGTGCTTTACAGCACCAATGGCCAAGGGAGACTAAGGTGTTATTGTTGATCGAAGTGTTAACGCTCCGATGCCATAGTTAGCCCGGCTGACTTCAGTTTTTGAATATTGATTCCCATCGTGACCATGGGTGCTATAAAGCAACTGAAATGTCAGGAATTATAAATAAGTTGAATTAAACACGATAAAATCCGTAAAAATGGTTTTCTTCAATGTCGTACATTCGTGTAAATTTATGAAATCTCTTCACTGCAAAAAGGAGCCAGCTCATCTTGGCTCCTCCTTTTTTCTTACCGAAATGTATCACTGGAATACAATGACTGCCGTCAGTTGTTGGAAGTTAAGATATCTTCAAATCTGAACTTCGGGCGCTTTATTGAATCCAAGGCCAAAGCAGCTGCAAGGAAGCTAGAAGTCCTTGCTAAGGTGCGGTGATACTTTACGCCAGAACAGCTGCCTAATTTATGTAAAGCGTAAGTCCGGTCGTGCATGGAGTAATGCTGCCATATATGGGCTGGTGCTGCAAAATGCCACCTAGCAGTTTTGGACTCAATGTTATTTATTGGTAACCCGAATTTGGCTTAAACCAATCTTACCAGCTTCGAACACAGGCGCAAAGTAGTCAGCCTTTCGGTTTTCTACAGGATGCATTTCGGAGAGCGTGCGTAGGAATTGTATAATTTAATTCCTCCCTCTTCCTTCAATCATTGGACAACCAGACGTTCGGCCAGTCTCTACCCTTTCGTTGTTGACTTACCACTCATTCAAACTAAACGGTTTCCTACATTGTCCATCATGCGTACAGCAAATGAGTAAAATAAGTTGCCAGTATCTATGTTTCCATCCGACTACAATGTGGGTGTATTTACGGCAAGACTGAGTAGGCTTTGTTGAGTAAGTGCGCTTCGCCATCTTAGGCTACATCACCACTTACTGTCAAATGGGATCGTAGTTAACCACTGGCTTAGAATAATATTTAAAAAACTAAATTCATATATTATTTATTTTGAGGTATTAAATAAAAATTTTCTTATTACGAATTTGTTTTAGTATTAGTCGTTTTATATTGAATTATTACCGGAAACGAGACATTCCATCTTAGTCCTCAGGGGTAACAACGCATCTGCATTTTGATTCTTAACCGAGGATAAATGTAGATGTCTATGGACCACAGCATCCACTTACCATCAGGTGGACTGGGTGCTCGTTTGTCACCTTTATTCTATAAAAAAGTATAGTATCATTTAAGCTTATTAACCCAACCTAATAAAACAAACAAAACAATTATCCCATATTGTGATGTAACGGTAAGAATTACCGGGACGATTTTTATCACACACAAAGCTACCAGTACTGTAAACTGTTGAAAGAATGTTAACTATTTTTTATTAAATTTTTGTTCATGTTAATCAACTATCGGCACACAACTCAACGAATTAGGACAAACAGCAGTGGACAGTAACGTGTTGATAAATAATCTCAGTAATATTCATTATAGTTATCCTAATTACAGCAATTTGCAAGCCAATTGTTGAACAAAGGTCTGCCACGAGAAACGCTACAAAATAGCCGGTCGACTAGATAGACGCCGGCCGATGACGTCATTCCATCCTACACTTCGCTTATCGATACGAGGCTTCCACTCGAGAACCTTCCCCAACGATTTTTAGTTGTACGAACCATATGACCGATCCATTGCGACTTCATCTTACTGATCTTTGGACTGTGTACCATTACTCTGGTACGCAGATATGGTCGTTACGGCCTCTATCACACACTCTAAGCATAGCCCTCTCCGAAACTCACGGAGCGATTTTAAGCATACATATATAGCCAGCAGAGAAGGACCACTTGTCAATTTTGAGTCATTACTGGAAACACGCTTGGATTGTACACTCTTACTTTTGAGTTTTGAGGAATATGTGACGAGAAAATGAATCAAAATCTCCGAAAGGTGCCCATTTGATTCATAACTATCGATTGACCACTTGCTCTAGTTCAATTCGTTCCATCCCTCCAAGACCAACTGCACTGAAACGGATGAGAAGGCCTTTGATTAATATAGGTTTGAATTTTCCGTTGCCACTGTTTTGAACCACTCCAAGCACAAGCATTATAAACTTACATATTTGCAGTGATTTATTTGGGAGTATTAGAAGATATTTATTAGAAAAATTCATCTCAAAGGAAGATAAGTTTATGCCTTTGCATAGAATAGAATATAGCATAGAACTCTGGTGATCTGAAATCAACAACATTTACGAAGTCATTTTGAACTGTTTCCTAGGAACAGGTTTTTTTTCTTTTCAGAATATTATACAAATTGCAGAAAAAAGGGTAACCAGTTCTGCAGATCTTGTTATGTTGATGGTTTGTCGAGCGGTATGAGATCTCGTAAATATCGGGTGTGGGAGTAATAATAGCGAAGATGAGACGAGTCGATGTCAGATGTTATTCTTAGATTTTCGTCATTATTGTTCGAAGTTCTTCATGATAAGCATAAGCTGATATTCGATACAACGGATCTCTAAAATAGTCTCAAGTGACTAACAACGAGTAAGTTATCCTCTCGTCAGTCCAAAACCTTCTAAAGGTCGCTATTAAAAAGTACGCGTCTGTTCACAACCTTTAGAAGGTTGCAATTTACTTATAAACTTCAGACACGAAACAGCCGTAGTAAATGTATACGTATCTCCCTCTAACTCGTACAAAATTGTTTTAATATCATGAACCACAGAACACCTAATGTATTAAGTGTTCTGTGTCATGAACCTACATATTTCAGTATGGAATTGTCGCTATTGAAGTACAAAATGTGCCTTTTTTGTGCATGTTTAGGGTCATTTTAAGTGGCCCACATTATTGTCGAGTTTGTGGTGTATAAAATGTACGAGGAGTAGTGTTTTTTTTATTGATTATTGTAAAGTGTACTTTCTCATTGTAAATAAAATAAATATTTATTGAAATAATGATAATTATTATTTTTAACATTTTTTATTCAACAAACTGGAAAAAAATCGCTTCTAGCATTTTATCATGGAATTTAGAAAATATAATAAAGGTGAACGTACACATTTACACATATTCTATTAGCTTACTCAACATTAATTCTAACAACATATTATTTTATACAGTTTCCATACATAATTATTAAGATATTGCCATTTTAATAACACGCGCCACGCAGGCAATAAATCACTCGTTTAGGGTTGGACAGATGCGCCAAAGCAGGCATTTTGGCCAGGACAGTTGATTTTTTCAGTTGTGTGTTTTTCAGTTGTTGATTGACGGGTTATGGTTGAGCTTCGCTTTTGGACATAGTTCCGCTATTGGACATGGATTCAGTAATTGCGTCACAATTCTGTCCGAAAAGCCTTTCATTTTTGTATCTACGCACCAAAGCAATGTGAGATTCAATGCGTGCTACACACCGCATGTAGGCACCTATTTCTTGATAAATTTTAATTTTAACAATTCGGTCCAAATAAGTCAATATTGTCGGTAAACTAACCTCAAACTATAACTAATTCCTTTCGTTGTTTAAAAAGGATAGGCTTTCAAAACTTCTTTTTCTTTATCATTAATAGCATCCGGTCTTCCTAGTAGTTCATTCTATAAATATAAAATAATTATTTCTCGTTTCATAAACAGCAATTCATTATTTCACTTAGTGGTCTGAAGCCTGAAACCGAAAATTAGGAATTATGATTGTAAGTGATTTAGTGTGTTCGCAAAGATCAGCTCCGTAATACTTTGTAATATTAACAATCTACTAATTTTGTTGTGAATAATTTACGCTCATTGTAATGGAGCTTTCATGTTACTTTGTTCTACCAATTTGTTATTCTAATATGCTTAAGAACGTCAATTGTAACATACTAATTATTTAGTGTAAGGTTTTCTCCTATCTATGTAAATGTATAATTTGGTTCATCTTTTAAACAGTTTTTTTACTAAATCGTCTTACATATTGTTTTGCTACTAATTTACATCAAAAAAATTCTTTAATCCGCTGCTGAAAATGTTATTTATGCCTTTCCAAGATTGCGCCGGATGGCAAGCATTATAAGAAATATTTGCCTAGGTGCGTTTGTTCAAATTTTCCCCCGCGCAGAACATACTCTCGCACTGGTAATTTGTAAATAGTAATGAAGAAAGTGTAAAATAATGTAGAACATACTAGAATTGATGATGCTGGTTGCCCATGATGAGCATGCGAAATTTGAGTTTAACGTTTTAAATGGCACTTTTGCCACAACCCCCTCCATTTTTACGGATGACTGCATTTACACCAGAGTGCATCGTACCGACACCAACACAGAACATACAATATGGTTTATTCCACTTACACTCTTGCCACTTGGCAATTGATACTTATTAAAATTAGGCTACTGTTACAGGCTATCAAAAGTACACTGCTAAACATATTTGCAACAGCTGCCACGCTTGGAATGTAGGTTGCTACCACTAACTGCAGATTTTTAATTTTCTGGTTGTTCTTAGGAAGAAGTCTCATGTTGTTCAGGGATCAATAAGTCTACGCTAGTAATATATAAGTCAATGAATAAGTCCCATATCTTTGAACAACTTATAACAAATAAGAATGTGCCAACTGTGTTACTTGACTAGCATGCTTAAAAGATATTGGATTTGTAAGTGTGTAGGCGAGGCGATGGGCTAGCTAGCTATTATTTCTTTCACAATTTTCCATTATACCCTTATCTTTTTGGTTAAACGTGATCCGTGTGGCTCGTTATTCTTTGCGCTCTACCTGTTCCCTCGAGGATAACAAGCGTATGTATGTCTAAGGAAGATGCTACTGCCCATCTCCTGTAGTTACTCCCTGTCGCCTCTTTCGCCACCCACGGGATAATATGGACAGGGTTAATTAAAATTATAATTGAAAAACATTAAAATTAGATAGATACTTGTAACTTGTGTTTTTATGATAATGATAGATATTATGCAATATTTTATGTGAACATGGTTTTGTTTCTCAATTACATTCTGGTTAGCTTGCCGTACTAACTTTGTCCGGTCCTGGATTCCAACTGTAGTAGGCATTTCCGCGACAACTCAAATTTTTAGGTTTCTGATCATGTTTTTTTTTGTATTTTATTTCGTCCGTCCGATAGGATAACGCAACTAACTTCTACTATTACAACCAACAACTATAGCGCGTAAATGTCTGGCCCTGTTAAAACGTTCATCAGTTAATGATTTCCCATATTATTCGAAAATTGTCACCATGATTAAAATCAACAAGAACATCTTGATGAAATTAGACAAATTATTTCAAAAACACACACTTTTCGATTTTCAGAACATACAACCGGTAATTATACGTGGTAGAGCCATGCTGCAGTTATATTAGTAGTATAGTTGTAGCACGAATGGGTCGGCTCGACCGGGGAAGGACCACGCTCTCACAGAATACCAGCGTGAAATAATAGCTTAATGCTGCTGTATTTCGTATAGTGAGTGTAGAGAAACAGAGTCCCTTTTTACTGGAAACGAGACATTCCATCTTAGTCCTCACGGGTGACAACGCATCTGCATTTTGATTTGTAATCGAGGATAGATGTAGATGTAGATACCAGCGTGAAATAATAGCTTAATGCTGCTGTATTTCGTATAGTGAGTGTAGAGAAACGGAGACCCTTTTTACTGGAAACGAGACATTCCATCTTAGTCCTCACGGGTGACAACGCATCTACATTTTGATTTGTAATCGAGGATAGATGTAGGTGTCTATGCGCCGCAGCAACCACTTACAATCAGGTGGACTGTGTGCTCGTTTGTCATCCGATCCTAAAAAAAATGGAAAATAAATTGCGACTACAAGGTCACATAATTGACCGGATATTAGTAGTGTAATCCACCACCTGATAGCTTCTCTTGTTTTTTTTTTGTTTGTTTGTGTTAGCCATTTTTAAAGTTACTCTCTTGATACGATACGATATTATGTTATACGCATTATTTAACAAACATTAGCCAAATGTGCAATACAATATAGGATTCGAACCGGAACCACGAATCGGCATGCGGTTTGTTTGATAAAAGTTATTAAATCTTCTACCAACACAAAAATTATGACTAAGATCGAAAACAATGCATTAGACGACACGAAAACTCTCGACCGATTAAGATAATGAGGACACTGCTGACACCAGCTGACACCCTTTCTTAATGGACGGACTTCTAAGGCCTCTCAAAGTACGGCAGCACTTAGTAGCGACCATACGTTTTACTATCTAAAATTTTGTTCTTAAGATTAACTTCGTACGTGTACAAAGATCTAAAAACATCTTCTCATCAAGATGAAAAAAGCCTTATATCGTTCATAACAAGCTTTTCTATCCATTCCAAATACAAAATGCAAAGACTGTTAAAAAGAAAAAAATATATAAAAATACTATAAAATAACATAAAATTAACCTAATGTTGAAATATAAATTACCCCCAAAAGGGGATTCGTACTATTTATTTACAGTTACTAGGGATTCTTAGGGTACACGTAGCATACGATGAGAATCTCGTTCATATGGTTCTCAAAAAGCTGCCACCCGATATCTAAAGTCTAAAGTCTGTCTACTAATATACTATCAGTGGTAATGGTAGAGCCACGCTGCAGTTATATTACGGTTGTAGCACGAATGACTCAGCTGGGCCGGGGAAGGACCAGGCTCTTCCAAAATATCAACGTGAATTTGCAGCTTAATACTGCTGTATTTCGTATGGCGAATGTAGAGAACCGGAGATCCTTTTTACTGGAAACGAGGCATTCCATCTTAGTCCTCAGGGGTGACAACGCATCTGTATTTTGATTCTATATTGTAGATAAATGTAGATATCTATGGGTCACAGTAACCACTTACCACCAGGTGAACTGTGTTCTCGTTTGTCATCCAATGCTATAAAAAATCTAATAAACGCGAAGTGAGCGGGCAGCCTAGTGTCGGTAACGCACCGCAGTATTTAGGCAGTTTTATCAGAATGATGTACGGTTTGTATTAGTTGTTATATCAGTTTATTTGTAAAATACCAAACAGATATTTACCAATGCATATTTTGTATGTCAAAAAAGGCACGTATGGCAATTTAAAATGCTGTATTAGTCCCTACTTTAACGTATGGTAGTGAAAGTTGGGTGTGCCAGAAGAAGCACGAGAGTAGAATAAATGCAGTAGAAATGCAGTCGCTAAGTAATATGTTAGGGCTGTATCTGAGTGACGGAGTGAGAAACTGTGTGATAAAAAATAATGTGGTTTGCAAGATGATGCGGTGACCAGGATTAAGAAAGGAATGCTTCGGTGGTTTGGTCATGTACAAAGAATGAATGAGGAAAGACTGACAAAGCAAATATATGTTGCAGAAGTCAATGGAAGAGTCGGAAAGTGACGTCCTAGGCGAAAGTTCGTCGACCAAATTGGTGACATATTAAAAGTGGGCCAAATTAAGAGTACCCTTAACTAACGAGCATTTGTTTTTTTTTTTTTTCACTCTTATTCTTTAAAGAAAATCTTAAGGTAGGTAGTTCACTAAAAATTAGTTATTCTATTGCAGATTATTGATAAATAGCATTAAATAACAAATCAACCTAAATACGTTAATAGTTATCAAAAAACAACTATTAAATATATTATAACTGTATAGATGGTTATATACATTTGTTAGTTTTATTCATTTCAAATTTTTTTTATGGGATATGGTAACAAACGAGCACACAGTCCATCTGATGGTAAGTGGTTGCTGTGGCCCATAGACATCTACATCTATCCTCGATTACGAATCAAAATGCAGATGCGTTGTCATCCGTGAGGACTAAGATGAAATGCCTCGTTTCCAGTAAAAAGGGTCTCCGGTTCTCTACACTCACCATACAAAACACAGCAGCATTAAGCTACTATTTTACGCTGGTATTCTGTGAGAGCGTGGTCCTTCCCCGGTTGCGCCAACCTATTCGTGCTACAACTATACTTCTAATATAACGATGAAAATGTCTTGAAAATACTAGTAACAAAAGAGAATAATTTACAGTACATAGTTTTAACTTAAATTCACATAATGAAAATTTTGCTACTTGTAAGTTAAAGTAGCATTTTATTGAATATAAAACAGAATTCATTTCAAACTTCGTCATTTCCATTCCATTGTAATAAAGATATATACATTTTGCTTTGTCAATATAAGAGTGGCTACAACCTTAAATGAATTATATTGTATATTTACGTTTGTCACAAATAGAGCAGCATGACTCTACCATGGGAAGGACCACGCTCTCACAGAATACCTGCGTCGAATAGCAGCTCAACGCTGTTGTGTTTCGTATGGTGAGTGTAGAGAGCGAGGAGATCCTTTTTACTGGGAACGAGGCATTTCATATTGGACATCAGAGTTGACAACGCATCTGCATTTTGATTCTTATTTTAGGGTAGATGTAGCTTAGCTATAGATGTTTTACGGGCCACAGCATTCACTTACCATCAGATGGACCTCTAGTGGCTTACTTATTAAAAAATTAAATTAACACAAAAATTTTCAATGGTTTTACATTAACAAGACTCGATCTTGTTCATATACATGTGATATAGCCATACATAACTTCAACAAATTGGGCGCGTAATTGCTTATATTTCTTAACTAGCTATCTGCCCGGCTTCGCACGGGTGAATTCTGAATCTCGCCTACAGCGTCACTTACCGGGTCGAATTGTGAATTTAAACAATCCAGGGACTCACCCAAACACACACAAAAAGCGTCATCAGAATGGATTTTTACATATAGAGATATAAAGTCACTGAAGATTTTTTATTATTTAACATATTCAAAGTTACATTTAAGCGGGTGGCTTTGATTGGCCCTGGGCCCGGATGGCTTTGATTCACAATAGAACCCGGTAGGTGGCGCTGATCGCTAGTAAAGAATAAATAAGAAAACATTATTTTTTAAACTTACCAGATATTCTTTTAATGTGTAGTTGCGTTGCGAAATTGTTGCCCATTTGTGATACATAGCTATCCTTTTTACTGGACAACTGGATACTGAAGCCATCTGACTCTAGTGAGGCTCTGGGTGCCCTTGCTGCTTGGACTGCCTTGTTTTGGCAAACCGGTGTTGGAGCGACCTTGCCCAAAGCCGCTTCTTGTGAGCCAGTGCTATCGCGGCGACGGCTCTTATGATCCAGCAGCATACTTGGTGTGCACCCCATTTTGTCACATTGGCACTGACTACACTTTGGCACTTACACTGCAATACACCTGCATGTCACCATTTTTATATCTGTAACAAAATGGAAACACAGTCAGAAATGGCGCAAAAGAATTTCGAGAAAAATTTATTATTCAATAACGTTAGACTATTGTCATTTGCTTTCGACATATTTTGATAATTGATTTTTTCGAACAATACTTATATTTATATTCCAACAATAATACTTTTCACGTAAATTGCTTGTTATAATAATGATCAGTAGTAAACGTAATATTTTTTTAAGTGTCGACCGCCGCCCACGTACAACTGCAACACTGGTGAAGTTCCAAGTACGATGCTGGTTACCGTTGCCTTTTAAAAGTAGTAAGCTCGTTCCTTGAAGGTCCCTTAGTCTTATCAGTCCGGAAAACTCGCTGATGGTAACCGATTCCACAAAGCAGTTGTTTATTTCATTCAATGTGATAATTTTTTTTCGTTGGTGTCAGAGCGATAAACGAGCTACTATCTCAACCGACGGAAGGTGGCTAGAGTAGACCATGGACACCTTTGAAAATGCGTTTTCAGCCCTGATGATTAGGATGAATATGTCACAGTTTGTGAGTTAAATACAAGTTAATGCCGGGGCACCCTAGTGCTAGCTTCTTCCACTTGATCGCATCCAGCGCAGAGCGGTTTGAATCGTCGACGACCGAGTTCTTTCTGATCGGCTCGATTCACTAGCGCTGCATGTTGCATCCCCTTGCATTTTCTATCGCATCTACCACGGGGAGTGCTCTGAGGAATTGTTCGGATTGATCCCAGCCGTCAAATTTCATGAACGCACATCGCGTCAAAATTCAAGGTACCATCCTCACCATCTCGATGCTTGGCGGTCCACCACTGTGCGTTTTACTAGAAGTTTTCTTCCTCATACAACTTCTCTGTGGAATTGTTTACTATCGGCGATTTTTTCGGACCGATACAACATCAACCTTCCATGGAATCTTCAAGAAAAGAGCTTACTCCTTTTTAAAAGGCCGGCAACGCACCGGCAATACCCCTGTAGTAATGTTTCTTCTCCTTGAGGAGGTCTGCGGGTTTCTAGGTTGCCCTCTTTACCCGGGCGTCTTCGCGGGGGAACACGGCTCCCCGGTACTTGGGCTAGCATGAGCGGGGGACAATATATCCCCGGGGAGAGGATACAATTTTTATCCCTTGCTTAATTTTATCCACCCTGCGAGCATGGGCAAGAGACAAAAATTATATCCCCCGATTATATCCACTGACAAGAGATAAAATTGTCTTATCTCTATAGTATATCCCCGTTTGACATAACGAGTAGACATATATCTCCCCGTCCGTAGCATGAGGCCAAGGGAAAGAGAAAAAATTATCCCTTTTTGACATTTGAAAGGGAAAATTTTATCCTCTTTCGCGGACGTGGGTTTAAGTTTATCTTTAAACCATTTTAATACGAAAAAGATGTCTCGAGCATATTGCAACTACATTTTCGTGTCAGAAATTGAAAAACAAGAAAGAAAATTACACCAGCGATCGATACGTGATCAGAATACTTAATCTATTGGAATTTTCCGACAACGAATTTCTACGCCGGTTTCGGATGCTCAAAGATTGTTTTGTATTTGTGTAAAGAACTCTATGAGGCTTTAAAGCCTATTAATTCTGTGGATGGACTACCAGTGCATATTGAAGTAAGCATCTATTACAACCACCTTGTCCAAAATCATCGTATATTTGCAATCAATACATGTGGCTTATGTAACTTATCTTAATATTTTTTCTACGTAGGTAGTTTACATCTTTCAGTCTTTTGGCAGATGGTAGTTACCTACTAGAGAGGTACGATTCAAGACCATGGCATGGCTGTTGTCCAAACAACAAATAATCAGCAAATACATGACCTAAATTATTGGGGCCATCATTAGAATGTGTGGAGCAATATACTTTAATTAGCCTCTTGTGTAGGTAAATACAAGTTTAAAGACTAATATGCGTAATATTAGGAATACAAATAACACAATACTCATGATTATAAAATTATTTATTCCTTGGTTCGTTTGAAATCATTACATTTTTATTCTTCATGCTTCATCATTTTCAATTAAAATTAAATCTTTGTGACTTAGAGTAGACATCAATTTTGATGTATTTTGTAATTTTCTTATAATGGCAGTAATTGCGGGGATAATTTTTTTTTAATTTCCTCAAGAGGTTACACCACCTCCAAAGGGTCTGTATTGTCCAGTTTCGCAATTGGCTTAATTCTAGACACATATTTTTTTAATAAATGCTATCACAAGCGAAGTAATGCCTGCGATTTGATACAAGCAATGTATATTTAACTTAAATATTATACAAAAGAAAATAAAGAAAGAATTAGAATAATAGAAAAAATAAAAACAAGGCAGAAATACGCTTAAAATAAATATAACAAATATTATAAATGACATATAATGACATATATAATATTAGAAATATAATAAACAAAAGATAAAAGAAAATATAAGTTAATGTAAATCTACTTAATCTTAAAACTAGTTTATAGCTAGTATAGTTTATAGCTTTATACTATGGTATATTATCTATGCGCGGGGATAAGTTTATCTACTGTCGATATTATATCCACCATAGGCTCATGCTCGCACGGTGGATAAAGCTTTGACGTAGGGATAAGACAATTTTATCCCTTGTCAGTGGATATAATCGGTGGATAAAATTTTTATCCCCTGGTCATGCTAGCCCGGCTGGTGTTACAGTTGTTCATGGGTGGCTGTAGTCACTTACCGTAAGGTGAGCCGCATGCTCGTTTGCCCTCTCTTCTATAAAAAAAAAACGTTAAAAAACGGGGCTGGAGCACCGCAGACATCGACCTTTTGAGTTCGCAGTTGCACTCGCTATTAGAATACTGTTCTAACTCGAAGGGCTCAAGAGAAATGTGACACTGAGCATATGAAGTTTGCATGGCTTTAGATTTAGTAAGTAAATTAAATTTGAAAGGCAGTTTAATTCTGAATAAGAACCCTGAACTTTATGCTAAAAACGTTGTCTTAGTATTTGTATTCAAAATATTAGTTTAGCCAACCCTGCCTGGCTAATTTTACGGTGATCACTAACCATTATAACCAATATTTAAATTGTTAGTATACAATGTACTGACACTTTAAATTTAAATGTATAACTGGTGAATTGAAGTCATAAATGCGAATGTCTAAATGTCACTCATCTCTCATATTTAACGTTTATTCCTACTGGCAGGAATTAAAAAAGGAGAAATAACTTCAAAGACAAAACACTGCGACACGTGCGATTAATTACGCTAATTTGTAACGTTACGTTGGACTGTCGACGTTTGGCAGTTACGGTAAATTAAGTCTTGGTAAAATACCAAACATATTATACTATATAATATGATGCTATTTTAGGAGAGAACACACCACCGAACGATATGATTTTATGAACGACTTGTAAAATATATCTTCTTCTTCCTTATATATAAAAATAAGTTGCTGTCCGTTAGTGATTTCGTTTTCGTTTCGTTAGATTTTGATGAACTTTTGTGTGTGTGTTTGAGGTGGCGCTGTTGTCGATATCCATTACCCGTGCGAAGCTGGGGATATCGACAGTCACTTACAAAGATAAGCAATTATTTATAGACTAAGAGTGGCCAACGAGCACAAAGTCCACCAATGGTAAGGGAATTCTGTGTGCCATAGACACATCTAAAATCAGATTACGAAACACAGCAGCATTATGCCGCTATTTTACGCTTGTAAAATAAAAGTGTATTTTTCCTCGATTGAGCAGGCCCATTTTTGCTGCAACCACAATATTGCTGTAGCTTGGCTGTACGAAATAAAAATAAAGGTGATCTTTTAAAAGCAAGCAACTACGTGACAACACTCTCACCCTAGCAAAGGAATTACCAAGGTCGCCTTCGATGGAATATTCAAACAGGCTTGGAATCAGGCTGCTACTGTTGGAAATGACACCATGGGATTTGAAAAGACGGGAATGTACCCATTAAACGCTATTGCAATACCAAACTTATTGAGTTTATTGAAGATGAAGAGGGAAACGTGACAAGTTTATTGAAGATATGAAGATGGGAATGTTCGAAAATATGAATTCAATAATACCTGCTAAGGAACTACAGTTGGACCTGACACTGCCATCCACAATCACACAACCGATTTATGATGCTTTCCAATCGTCAAGTGGGAAAACACACAATCAGCGATTGCGGAAGTATCACAATATTTAGGCAAAGCAGAACTCGCTGACAAAGATATTATAAAATAAATCATAGATGTGAACATGGACGTTACACATGACTTTTGTTTTATTCAGACCTATCCGTTAAGAGGCACTATTGAGGTCATTGAGCATAGTGCTTAGGTCCACCAACGACTCTGCCATAAGAACCATATCGTCGGAAAATCTAAGATGAGTGATGTACTCGCTATTGATGTTAATACCGTGTACTTCCCAGTCCAGTAGCTTAAAAACATCAGCCAATGCACCGGTGAAGAGTTTAGTTTAGTGAGCGGATATTAAGTTACCCTGTCTTACACCTCAGGCAGACGTAGTTCTGCCCTTTTCGACGACCCTTTGTCATGTCCTGTTAAAAATCCTTAAAAATGCAAAAAAAATTTGTGGGTTACCTACGGGCAACAAAACTATCCTATCTCTCAAGTTGGGCCAAACTACATACGGTGTGCAAATTTGATAAAAATCGGTTCAGTAGTTTAGGAGTCTATCGCGCACAACGTGACACGTAATTTTTAATATGTAATATATAATGCAAAGAGGCGCCATATTTACATAAGATGTGACGTCACATAAACAAAACGAGAGAACCGAAGATGAACATACATACATACATACATGTTAAAATTATAACCCTCCTTTTTGCTTCGCTGAAATGAAATAAAATGAGTTGATGGCTTACACGACACATTTACTATAGTAAAACATTGTATTTGTAATATAAATCTATCTTGAATCAACTCCATATTACATTGATATAAACAAATTTTGTTTTAATCAAAGTTCCGGATTGTATCAATATTTACGATTAACAAAATAAACGGATTGCTAAAAAAGTTTAAATTTATAGCGTTTGATTTCGTAGTGATCTGAAAACAAACTTTTTTCTTATAGTGAGGCAAATAAAAAGAAATAATTTATATGCTAAAAGTATTCCAGCAGAGCTTTTAAAAGAAAGTTTTCGGTTTAATCCGAAACTGTGTTGTATACAAAAAACCAATTTCAATGGATCCCATGTCCTCACTAAACTTAGTAGTGACATAAAAAACTTTTGAAATAAAGGACTGTCTGCAATACTGTTTTACTTTTTTATTTCAATTAGATTGCAAGTTGTAGATAATAATTTTCAGCTCAGAATTGCCCCGAAAGGCTTTAAAATTTAGACCGTAAAATTTTAATTACAAGGTTGTTTTAAAGGTGAATTACTAAAAGTCAATCATTCATCTTGTGCTGCGATTATTGAATTAACTGGTTTTTTTTTGGTTTTTTCTTCGCTTGGGCAACAAAAAAGATAAATATCATAAAAATATCCCGAATAAAGACAAAAACATTGTAGATTATACAAAAAACATACTTTTCCTTTACAATATGTGCTGTTTTTCCCACAAATTTATTTAAATTTACAAAAACTGCCTTGTTGTACCGCCGTTGTTAGACATCCAGCAAATAAACTGGGATAAAAATAAAAGAAAACATACAGTAATAGCCACAATTTTTTTATATTGTTATTAAAAAATAGTCCTATTTAAGAGGAGAAAATAGGAGAATGCAGGTGATGATTTCGTCAAATTTTCATAAATATGATTTCATAGAGCTGCAAGTGTTTCCCTCAGTTGTCTGGCTCGATCGTGTGGGTATAGCGCAAAGGCAAAATATTCGCGTTTCACCCCGGTCACGTATATACAGAATGTAATAATTTGGTGTTATTAAAATTTCAGATAGTCATTAAAGACCATTCAGTGAGAAATTGCGTGATAAGCTGATAAGAGAAAAATGTTGTTAGCAAGATGATGTTGTGACAAGTATTAAGAAAGGAATGCTTCGGTGGTTTGGTCATGTAGAAAGAATGAACGAGGGAAGAGTGACAAAGCAAATTTATATTGCAGATGTGAATGAGTCGGGATGGAACGCCTTAGGAGAAGGTTCATCGACCGAATTGGCGATATTTTGAAAATGGGCCACGTTAGGAGTACCCTTAACCGACAAGCATGTATGCGTAGATATATGGATGTAAAGGAGGTGAGAGAGGTATGTCAGGATCGTGCCAAATGGAAGTCCGTAGTCTCTGCCTTCCCCTTTGGGTGACAGCCGTGAATGATTATAAATTATATGCTTATACCATTTATTTAATCGATTTTTCGATTTCTCAAAAAAATCTCCAAGTTTTTCGGGTAAATATTTTACATCTATTCGTTAAGTTTCATTACAATCGTTCCAGCTTTCCGAAGATTATCCCGGACAGTCAGTCACACAGAAAGAATAAAAAAATGATTATTCATGATCTAATGGCATGCAAATAAACACCTCTTGCTCAATAAAAGGCAGTTTTATTATATATTTATTAATTATACGTGTTAGATCCGAGCTGCAGCTATACTATAGGTGTAGCATGAATGAGTCATCTCGACACAGAATACCAGCGTAAAATAGCAGCGTAATGCTGCTATGTTTCGTATGATGAGTGTAGAGAACCGTAAGCCCGTTTTACCGGAATCGAAGCATTCCATCTTAATCCTCAGCGGTGACAATGCAATTGTATTTTGATTCTTAATTGAGGATAAAATTTATCCACATTTAACGTGGATGTCTATGGGCCACAGCATCAACTTATCATTAGGTGGACTGTGTGCTCGTTTGTCACCCAATGTTATAAAAAAAGTATTAAAAACGGACACTTGAATTTAACTTACAAGATGCACAAGCTAGAATGTTTGGTGAATTAATGTTTTAGTAAAATGCCGTATGCAAAACTACAGTAAATCCGTAAAATAGTTTTATTCAATCCTGTAGATATCATAATATTAGATTATTCTTCCAACAGATGTAGTATCTTATAAGGTTGAAACATTAGCCGTTCAAGTCTAGACATCTTTGTAATTTAACGATACTTCTCGTCAAGTGGCTTGATAAAATTTTCATCTAAATTACTTTGGCGACGTCGGCAACAATTAATGGATTTCAAGCTTTTAGCAATTTACTATTAAGTGTGTTTACATTTAATAGTGAATAAGGTGGTAATGAACTCCAAGACAAAACCGATGAACTATCGTCATTACGTTAGCACAAACAGATCCGTTAATTGTCTGGAGTGGTGTATCTGTGGGACAATAACTTATAATAAAATCACTTCGCTTGGCAAATATAAAAAAATAAAATCAATAACGGGCGGGCGTGAAAAGTACATGGTGGACTATGTGATAGAACGTAGTTCTTTATTCGTATATAGCATCATATTTCTGCTGTGTTTTATAAAAAAAAATTATAGGATAAGATGACAAACGAGCACACAGTCACACAGTGGTAAGTGGTTGCTGTGGCCCATAGACATCTACATCTATCCTCGATTATGAATCAAAATGCTGAGGCGTTGTCATCCGTGAGGACTTAAGTGAAATACCTCGTTTCCATTAAAAAGGGTCTCCGGTTCTCTACACTCAACATACGAAACTCAGCAGCATTAAGCTACTATTTGACGCTGGTATTCTGTGAGAGCGTGGTTCTTCCCCGGTCGAGCCGACCCATTCGTGCTACAAATATACTAGTAATATAACTGCAGCATTGCTCTACCACGTAATATAACATTGACTGACAACCGGACACTCTGTTTAAAGATAACACGATATTCCATCTACATACATACATATAGGTGTGACAATATAACTTTAGAGCATTTACCAATCATCAGGCAGGAAATGGTGCTCGTTTGTACCTCTTACAATAGTAATACTCTAGAAACTAAGAAACTTTTATTTACAAGTGGTAAAATTAAAAAAAATTAAACAACTGATTTAATATAAACAATTTATAATTGATTATTTTTAGAATTTTTTTAAGAGCCGTGGTAGCTCAGATGGTTAACGCTCGCTGTAAATATAACAGAACGCGAGTAACCCGGTTTGATCCCCACCGACACCAATGAAATTGTTAATTGCAATTTTAAGTGCCGATTTACCACGTGCTCGGCGGTGAAGGAAAACATCGTGAGGAAACCTGCATGTCTGAGGAATAAGAAAAAAAAAACATTTCGAAGACATGTGAAGTTCCCCAACACGCATTCGGGCAGCGCGGCGGGTACTTTCTTGCCCTAAAACCATCTCAGAAATGAGGGGAGGCCTGTGCCCAGCAGTGGGACGTATATAGGCTATAACTTTATTGATTTTTTTAAAACTGCTCGATCAATTTCGATAAAATTTACATGGGACCACCTAGGAAGTATGCCATTTGAAATTAAAAAAAAAATCCAGATCGTTTCATGCGTCTTCGAGTAATCGGTGAACATACATAAAAAAGATTACGCCGAATTGAGAACCTCCTCCTATTTTGGAGTCAGTTAAAATGGTCCAAAATAGACCTATTGGCTTGTAAGGTATCAAGTGATTGGCAGTGAAGAAAAACAAACCTACATTTACGAAAATTAAAAATTTATTTCGATGATAACATGTCAACTTCAGATTCAGTAAATAAATGGCTTAATAAAAATAATCTACACATTTATTTAAGTAAAACAAATATCATTAATTTTAATAACTTATATAGTTTTAATAATAATATAAGCTCTGACATTAATATTGAATATAATGGACAACTTCTGCGGAACGCTACTAGTACGTCATTTCTAGGTTTAGGTAATTATAGACTCATACATAAAGTGAAGTGAAAAGTAAAAGAAAAGAAAGAAAGTGAAAGAACATATACATAAAGTGTGTGACAAAATTAACAGATTTGTGTACGCGTTAGGTACATAAATTGACAAAAATAGCAAACAAAAATAGAGCGGTCATAGCGTATTTCGCATATGTAGAATCTGTTATCATATACGGACTTTTAATGTGGGGTAATGGTACAGACTCTCAAAATGAATTTTTAGCACAAAAGCGCTGTATTAGAGCTATTAGTAACATCCCATCAGATACGTCATGTAAGCCTTACTTTAAGAGTTTAAACACATACTTTCTTTTCCCTGTCTCTATATATTTGAGGTTGGCAAATTTGTAATGCAAAACAAGCACATATTCTTACAAACTAAAGATGCAACAAAAATAAATTTACGGAACCCACATAAACTAGTACTTGACACAATTCCAAAAAGTAAGCGCTTTCAAAAAAATAGCTATGCAATATGGAACACGATATATAACAAAATACCCTCACATATTAAGCAATTACCACATAATTAATTCAAAATGTCACTTCGACGATGGCTGGTAGATAAAGCATTTTATACAGTAAATGAGTTTTTGAATTGTAGTGACTAAGTAGTTTTATCGTTAATTAAAAATCGATGCATTAATTATTTTATGATTGGGCTTAAAAACCAATAAGCTCCATCGCTGCCGCTGTGGTAAAGAGGTCGACATTCTTGGCCACCACGGCCTAGCATGCCAGCGGAGTGCTGGTCGCATCCCTCGCCATGCAGCCATTAATGACGTCATTCGACGAGCCTTAACCAGTGCAAACGTACCTGCAATTTTAGAGCCAAACGGTATATTGCGGGACGATGGCAAGAGGCCTGATGGAATGACGCTCATTCCATGGAAAAATGGGCGCTCCTTAGTATGGGATGCAACTTGTGTTGACACATTAGCGCCATCACATCTTTCGGCGACTGTACAGAAGGCGGGCGCTGCTGCTGCTGTTGCCGAGTCTAAAAATATGTAGCCCTCGGAGAGGGATACATATTTGTGCCGTTTGGTGTAGAAACGCTGGGGCCGTGGGGTCCTGATGCAAGACGTTTGTACAGCGATATCTCATCACGCCTTGTCAATGTCTCTGGTGACCCAAAAGCTAGAAGATATTTTGGTCAGCGGATCAGCCTCGCAATACAGCGAGGCAACTCAGCCAGTCTTCTGGGCACACTACCAACGGACGGCGGCGATTTAGCAAGTATTTTTTTACTTAAATTAAGCTTTTTATGCTGTATAATTTTGTAAAATACTATTTTCCTATAACTTGTCTATTATGTTTATTAAGAAATAAATATTTACGTTTTAATTTCTTTTTTTTTAATATTGTGTTTATTATTTTGTAAATTGTAAAATTTATAATTCCTAATTAATGACCAATAAAACAGTCAAATTAATTTATGCATATGAATTTATTTATTTATAAATATTTTAAAATGACGTTTTAGTTTGTTTATATAGATGAAATTTAGTAATTGATTGTATTATAAAAACTTTTGAATATTTGCATGCTGTTGAAAACAGCTGAATAGGTTTTCTTAACATAATAACAGTGATAACATCAAGAAGAAAACATTTTGTACCTATTTAGTTGCAAATAAAGAATTTGAATTAGAATTTGAACTCCACGTACGAGCTTGCTCTGTAAACCCTCTCAGAAAATGTGAAGAGGTTTGTACAGTAGAACGTATATAATTTTAAGAGACAGTATCATGTAGGAAAAATGTGAGGCGGCCCCACACTGGATGGAGTGACGACCTGGTGAGACATGATGGATGCAGGTGGCTCAGGACAGTGCTTTGTAACATTCTTTGGGGGAGGCCTATGTTCAGCTGTGGACATATGAAGGACTGTAATGATGATGGTGATGATAAAAAAATATAACGACTTGAGCAGTGGTAGCTTAGGGGCTAAGCGCTAGCTGTAAATTTCACAGTACGCGAGCAAACCAGGTTCGATCCCGGCTGACATCAAAGAAATTGTTAATTGCGATTTTAAGTGCTGATTTACAATATGCTCGCCGGCAAAGAAAAACATCGTGAGGAAACGCATGCGATGCATGTCTGAGAAATTTAAAAATATATCTTCAGAATTTTGGGAATTGCAGCAGATATATCCTGGCACTATCCTCTCACCACCCTCTCAGAAATTAAAGGAGGCCTGTGCTCGTGTGCAGTAGGACGTATATATGTATAAAAAGATAAAAAGTTAAAGTTACAGCCTATATACGTCCCACTGCTGGGCCCAGGCCTCCTCTCATTTCTGAGACGGTATTAGGGCAAGGAAGTGCCCCAATGTTTGTTGGCGAACTTCACATGTCTTCGAAATATTTTTTTTATTTCTCAGACATGCAGGTTTCCTCACGATGTTTTCCTTCACCGCCGAGCAAGGGATAAATCAGCACTTAAAATGGCAATTAACAATTTCATTAGTGCCGGCGGGGATCGAACCCGGTTTGCTCCCGTATTGTGAAATTTACAGCGAGCGCTAACCATCTGAGCTACCACGACTCTTTTGTATATATATGTATAGGCTCTAATATATTTAACTTTTACTTTTATATAGAACCAAACTAAATAAGCATTTATTTAATGATGACATAATTAAATATATAATATATTGTGCTTTTGAGCGTTAAATAAGCATATAATAAATAACTTTGCACGTCATCGTTAAAAATTTATAACGTTTAATAATGCAAGTTTTGAAGGAATACTAAGCGCGAGTTTGATCTTTGACAACGAATATGATATGAGATTGGAGATAAATAAGTTGACGTAAAGCGATGTGACGTCATTAAACCTACTTTTAAAAGCAAAAATATCAGTCTCAAAAATTGTCATTAAATCCAGTACTGTATCAAGTACATGACAATAGTACTAATTTAGCACTAAATATCAACGGTCTGATTTTTCAAATATCATTTAAATGGAAAAGAATCTTCTTTGAGTATTCAACAATCGATAAAATGCAACACAAACAAAAAAACACATTTTTACATCATAATCCGAAAATATACAAAATCATCCAACGCTTAGTTCAAAAACTTTGTTATATTTAATTTTCTTCCTTTATTAAGGATTGTATTAAAGGGGTTATTATAATATTTTATATTATTATAATATTATAATATTTGTGTGTGCCGTGACCACGATTATTCGTAGTACCACAGAATAAATAATAGTAATACATACAGAAGTTTCACTCTTTTGATGTTGACTGCTTGCCGAGGTTTAATAGCCTACATAATAATTATTAATAAGATAAATTGCGCACGCAAGCTAAATAAACCTTTATCGCTGCGCGTGAGTGTCCGTATTACTTTTCATCTTTTCCCATTCCCACATTACGGCTGTTTTTCCGTGGTTACTTAGGGCTGGTAAGAATATATTAAAAATTTATTTAAAAGCAATGTAAGTAGGTACTTATTAAGCTTATAATATGTATTAATATATGCTCATTTATCTACTATTTATGCACACTTCAAGGCATAGAATAAATAATATGTAGTGCTACTCCTGCGTTACCATGGTTTGCCTGGAAGAGATCACTGCCACTTAATTGTACATAAATTTATATGTTGTGTGCAATAAAGAGTATAAATAAATAAATTTATAAAACTTGTAAATATATTCATGGGCTAGGCACAGACGGAACAGGTCGGCGGTGGGCGCATATTCATAGTTAGCCTGGGGCTGTCGGAATTCTAAATGAGGCACTGCCTGCTGTACGTAGACATCGGTAGCCAACTTCAAACTAAAAAGACTAGAGCTGCGATTTCACATATGAGGACTAAGATGTAATACCTAACAAATTATTATTATACTGGCACTATAAATCTTTTAGACCAAGATACAAGTTAGAGGATTGTAACTACCCAGATATAGCCAAAACAGATAACCTAAGAAAAAGGACCTTCATCATAGTCATAGTAAAAACCGAATAGTAGGCTTTTCTTCTAAGAAATATACTGAACGCCGCTAATATGTGTGCGTGCCTGTCACGTGCCTGTATGGACTCGTACGCACGACACACGACCACAGAACGCACACAATGACACTTGCTGAGTCGGGAAGATCGGGTCGAGTCGTGGACGTCCACCGTCGCGCTCCGCGTTCAACTTTGTTTGAGACTGTTGAATTTAAATAAAAATTTTCTAGCAGTCTTTTTTCGTTTTATTTTCTCTTTTCGTAATACAAATAATATATGCGTTTGTTTAAGAAAATTAGTTTTAGCTTTTATTTATAGTTTATATTACTATATCTATACATTAATACCCACCTCATAATTACATTAATTGTCATATCACATCAGATCAAATTAATTTTAAACATCAAATCTGAGCTGACACCATATGATCAGTGTTAATTTACTCGTGTTTTAGGTATTTGGCATTTGTTATAATGTAAAGCTTGATGTTTTTTTGACAAACATTATTTATTTAAGAGGTTTCCTCTTAAAGAAATAATGTTTAAAGAAATGATTAACAAATATGATGCATAGGTACGTATTATATTTGTAAAGGGCAATGCCCACTCTTCATAGACATTTCGGCCATGGGTGCCCACATATAAAAGCATATAGATATGATAATATACAATTAAAAGAATGAAATGGTTAAGAAATTGGTTTAAAAAAAGTCGGGAATTTTAAGATATAAAAGTTTTTATTTTCACAAATACAGTTTTTTAACAACTAATTTTACCGATGTTATCGCATTTAATTTCTTTGATTTTTAATTCCCGACTTTCGGGTGCTTTCCAGCACACATGGTCATGGGGGATTGAGGTGACTGGTGTACCGAAATCAGTGTTAACTTGGAGTAACTTCAGCTTTTTAATAACTATTTATGGTCCGATCTACGCAGAATGAACTTACTGTCTTGATGTCTTGCGTGGTATGCTTGGGTTTAGTTTTAATTTTATTAATTACAGTGTCCCAAGCAGGTGGGAATACCCAGCTTCATTCTCTATTGAAATCAGAATGTTTGAATCTGGGTGCAATACATTACCGACTTCAGATTGCAACGAGGATGAACTAGATGATTCAGATGGTTCCCGTTCTGCAGTTGAATGTAATGCTGCTCTATCAAACCTTCGCCAACAATTATGACACACACGAGATGACGATGGCAACTGAAATAATATTAAATAAAAATGTGAAAAAGTGAACTAAATAAAGATAAAATAGATTTGTTTCTTTTAAACTCAAATACATATAAAATATTTATCGAGTTAATTGTTACTGCACAAAAGCAGACTTAATGGCCCATATTATTTAATAATTAAGCACTTAAAAACTACCGGTAGTCAAAAACAATGAAAAATCAATGGTCTCATTACTTGGTAGTTGGTAAAAACGGTAGCAGTCTATCCGGTGGTGACAAGCTAATCTTATCACCATGTTATAAATAAGCTTGTATGTTTGTCAGATATAGTTTGTGTGGATGTAATCAGAGTAAAAACATGTATCACTATCAGATATGAGCACACACACTTAATAAATTAAAAAATGTTGAACACGTACCCCACGTGGTGCAATTTCATTCCTTATGAGTTCCTCACGTGGAGAATCAGACACAAACAATGTGTGTGATCTTATTCTCAAAAGTGACTTGCCACAGCTGATACATACATGTCCATGACTATTAATTGGTGAATTTTCCTGTTCGCTAGTTGGATGTCGTATTTGATTCCAGGCTGCAGTCTAACATGCGTGGCATACTACACTATCACTCGAAACTTGTACCTAATAAAGAAGCCATAATTATTATATCAATTGATACAATTATAAGACAACTCAGTTAATAAGCATTGATGCAGTTGTAGAATGACGAAAAGGAAGACATGACACATGATTGTAAATATTTACCTGCTGTGGTCGAACCTATTCTTGTATAAGATTTCGCAGTTCTGGAATTTCCAACAAATGCCTTCGTGTTTTTGCTATATGATGGGTTTGTTGAAAAAATGTCAGAGTCCATTTATAAGGCTTGTTCGTTACTTCGATAACAAATTCACAAAAATAAAAACAAACAAAATAACACGCTAATGAATTCTACATGTGACTATTTATATAGGTATAGATATAGTTGTGAAATGTGAACTGAATTGTGATTTCATTCTATGACAGGGATTAGCTGTCAGACTCGATGTTGCCACTTAACTGACATAAAATCGATGAAAGGATATCGATTTTTATTCGATTAATAATATCGTTAAAAAAACAATCTTTGAGGCGCTTTAAGTTCTGCAGGCTTTTTAAAATATATTTTCCTTTATTTATTTAAATACTATTTGAAATGTATTTTTAGGAACAGTTAAATTGTGCAGTTGCGTTTTGTTAAGCTTTAACTTTTTGAGCGCCACGCCAAAAACGCGTTACCGTGTCCTGTACGCCAAAGCGCCAAAACAAAATAGTGTTGCCAAGAGTTGATACATCGATAACGTGAAATAACTTGTTTTTGTTGGTTTTTTATGCTATAAGTGACTCTTAATAAACTGTACGTTTTATTTAATCTTGTGCCGTCTCCCACTCTTTTTATATATGTACTTTGTACATATAAACATAAATAAAAACAAACAATAAAATAGTAGTAAACCACAGCACTACTCTCCATCCTAATGACGACACTGTCACGACTGGACGACAACGGCGTAGCTGACCTTCCTTTTTGAAACATTCTTAGAATGTTGTGTATCGATTTCAAAATCGATCTAACCGAAATATACAGACATCGATTCATAATATTTTATGTGTCGGGGAAGGCGTAGGCCAAGTGAAGCACAGAAGAAAAGTCTTACACTCTTATGACAATGGGGATTTGATATGATGCTGATGCTGCTAGATGATTTTGAGACTGAGAAAGAAAATGGCACAACACAAAATGAAAAATTGCTCTTCACACCCTAAGTAAAAAAAAAACATTAATTGTAATTTTGTATTATTATTAAAAAAGGTACATAATTATTCATTAATCAACAATTGTATATAATTATTCGCACTAGGTAAATCAGCCTTATAATACTAAAATCTTGGTCATGGAATAAATAAACATATTTGTTAACCAATCAATCAAAAATTCAATTCATCAATCAAGAATCAAAATTCATCATCATCGACGCTTTCCAAAATCCGAATGAGTTCTGAGGAATCGTTCATGTTGCATTGCTCTACTTTTCTCGGTAATCACTTATGACGTCATCAGGGTGTCGTCTATCCTTGATCACGGTGCCCAGTGAACTGATTTTTGATGACGCGCTAAAGATGCGCTAGAGCTGAGATATTAGATTTATTATGTGAAGATGATCTGATAACATTTTTTATTCATGTAGCTAATTATAGTTTTATGATTCTAATTTTTAATTTTATTCAAATATCAATAATAATAGAAAAAAAACACCATTGAGCTGAATTTTGGATAGTTTTCAAGAAATCTATGCCTCCTGCGTTTGACACTAGCGGTCAACCATAGACGACTTTGGCGACCTGGACATAGTATTTGCTTAGATAAAAATCCATTTTTATTAGTTCAATGTTTCTTAGTACTTGTGGCTCTAGAAGACTTGTTTTTTATACTCACATGTTGCTGGGTTATTCCTACTTTGAGGAGTGTAGAATTAAAATACCTGTAATAATTTTCCAATATCTATATTTCATATTTTTGAGAGCCGGGTTTTTGTCAACTATAGACGTCGTTGGCGCTCAGGGCCCGCAGGTGTTGGTCAAGTATAGGCGACTTTGGCGCTCAAAAGGTTAAAGGATTCGTGGTAAATCAGCTGGAAACTAACTTGTTTCGTTATCATAACATGATTCTATTTTAAATGTATTGTTATAAACAGATAAGAATAACTTAACCGATATTCTTTAAAAACAGATAAGAATAACAGTTCTTATCTGTTTTCAAAGAAGATCGGTTAAGATTAACATTTAAATTGTGCCGTAGCATTTGTTACTCTCCAAAGAATTCATTGGAAATCAGCTAGTAATTCGCTTGTTTAATTATCGTAACAAAATAATTATTTAAAAATTATATTAGCACTGTAATGATGACACCAAAAATAATCGATCGAAAAAGAGAATCGATTTTTTAAATGTGTTTTGTGATTGGCAACACTTTTTTTTTATTCACAAACTAATGACATAATGATTTACCTAATTTTTATTATTATGTTTTCGGTACTTTTAATTTGTGCAAAAATATTCCCATTGTTTGAGGACAAATGAATACCGCGATTAATAACCAATAAAGATATAATTTTTTAACAAATTCACATTGTTGGGCGTTCCATGGCCGAAAATGGGCAATGCTCTTTATATTATAATTAACAACTTATAAAACTAAATGAGACTTGCTGTTAAACAAAAATACAGTGACAACCCTGCAACAGTAGGCATGTAAGTTTCGCGCGGCGCGGGAGTTATCCTACTATTCTGTATTTACTATGACATAGTGGTGATTTAATAACTAATTACTCTCACATGTGCGTGGACAACACGTTTAGTGTATGCGTAGTTATTATTTGACTGAGCTAAGCTAATCGGGCAGGACTAGGATCGTGAAATATAGAAAAAATCGAACGTAAAGAACTGAATAATTATGCTTTACGTTTGATTTATGTAATTCTATTGAAATATTTGTTAAATACTTCTATTTATGAAATAATTCTATTTTTATGTTTTCTATTTTAATTTTGTTTGGTAACAAAGATTCTTTTTCCCCCTTATTAAACTGATTGAATGTTGTGAACACTGCAATTTTTATGATCATCTACCGTAAAACTTATTTAAAAAAAGAAGGAGCCCATTTATCTTAATAACGATTAAGTGAGTTGAATAGAAAATAAAATAACGATATAAAACAATATTAATGAAATATATTTAATACATTGAGCATTTTTATATTTTCCAAAAATCCTTAAATTATGATTGCTTTTACAGCATTTATAAATGAAATATGCACACTAAAAATATTTTAATTAAATTTATTTTCATTAAATTAATCCTAATCATATACTTTAAACACATTGCACGCTGTTAAAAATCCACTGGTGAATAAAGGCCTTCTTTTTTTGCGCCCGAAGCAAATGCAACCCTCCGGTAACGGGGGAGGGAGGTGGTGAATACTCGTAGCATACCACGCAGCCGGCTGCGTGGTTATGTGGAGACTTTTACCCAATAAACACCGCCTTTTGGGATTGGCTTAATGATTTAGCGAGAGATCTTTAAACCGTAAACGGACGTGACCCTCTTTGGGTGAAAGGAGGGCGTATATAAAGGCCTCCCCCATATATTGCCTTATATATGGTATTTGTGTTGTAGGTGCCACGCTTGGCAGGCGGGTTGGCAACTGAAGTTTTTTTTATTTTAGTTGTCATTAGGAAGGCGCCGATGCCCATGTTACAGCAAGTGATGTAGGCAATTTTACAAAGTAATAAGAAGTCCTTACAAGGCGTACCTACTGCTACGTTGCGGGTGACGTAATGGATAGTATTCTATGCCTCTATTGACTCTACATTGGCTCAGATTAATAAATAGTTTACCAAACATTGGGTCCAATATTGGCACAAATCTTTCCAATGCGGCTTTTTTCTTTTTAATTAAATTTTAAAATGTGGCGATTTCCTATACGAAACTTAACTTAACTTCATCGAAATATTACAAATTACGAAAGAATATTTCGTTTAAAAATGTATGTAAAAGTAAAGTTATAGCCTATATACGTCCCACTGCTGGGCACAGGCCTCCCCTCATTTCTGAGAGGGTTTTAGGGCAAGGAAGTGTCCGCCGCGCTGCCCCAATGCGTTTTGGCGAACTTCAAATGACTTCGAAATATTTTTTTCTTATTCCTCAGACATACAGGTTTCCTCACCATGTATTCGTTCACCGCCAAACACGTGGTAAACCAGCACTTAAAATTGCAATTAACAATTTCATTGGTGCCGGCGGAGATCAAACTCGGGTTACTTGTGTTCTGTTATATTTACAGCGAGCGCTAACCATCTGAGCTACCACGGCTCAACAATAAACTATGACTCCAATGCATATAATACAAGACTAATGTAATGAATTATATTGTAAGTTAACTTGACAGTCAAATCCCTAAATAGCTCTGTGGAACTTCTATATAAATTAGGTTGTAACTTTAGACTATAATTTATGGATTCTACATTTTACGAAACACAAACATTTGTATTCAACTTTACAAAATTTTATTTAATATTAGCTGTTTCCCGCAAACCTCGCCCGCATGTAACTTACTACGATTCGAACTTTTTCGCGGAATTTTCTAAAATAAAAGTAGCTTAAGTAGGCACGAAGATAAAACAGCGTTAACTTCCTGTCGCCAGGCTACCACTAAGATTTTCTTGACAGAAAAGCATTTAATAGATTTTTCCTTGACCCGGGATTCAAACTCGGGACCTCATGATTAGCGATCGTGTTTACGAAAATTAAACTAACGAGGCAGTCATAAATACGCCCCTTTTCAAGACACAGGTTTCCCTTATTTCTAAGACTCTTGAGCAGGAAAAAATCCGCCACGTTGAACATGCGTGTTGACTACGCTAGTAATATATAAGTCAATGGTGTTTACGAAACAAAAATGATTGTCAATTTTTTTAAATTTCTTCAACATGTTTCTTAATGATGACTTCCTTCACGTGGTAAATCACCGATGAAAATTGTAATTAGCAATTTAATTGTTCGCGACGGTTTTTTTTAACTAAAGTGACAAACGAGACACATTCAACCTGATGGTAAGATGGTGATCATGAACTCATGAAAACTTGAAACCAACTTTAAGTTAAAAAGGCTACAAATGCGTTGTCACCTCTGAGGATCGAGATCTAATGCTTCACAGCTTGTAACTACATATAATGCCCGCCTACTCTTCAGATTGGAACAAAAAAAAAGAGTACTTTAACCCGTTAACTTTTCAAGCACGTGGAGCTAACAAGGCTCAACTACAATATTACTTTATTGTTTTCCACCATTACGACTGTACAATACCAGGTATGTGATTTTTTTTTCCTGGCTTAGGAATCAAAATACAGATGCATTGTCAACCCTGAGGACTAAAATAGTATCCTTTCTTTACAGTAAAAAGATTCTTCGTTTATATACGCCGTATATATTTTACGCCGGTATAGAGTGTGGTCCGTACCCATCATTATCATCATCATTACAGCCCTTCACAAGTCCACTGCTGAACATAGACCTCCCCCAAGTAATGCCACAAATCACGGTCCTGAGCCACCTGCATCCATCGACTTCCTGCATATCTTACCAGGTCATCACTTCATCTAGTGGGGGGTCGCCCTACACTACGCCTACCGGTACGAGGCTGCCACTCTAGAACCTTTCTACCCCATCGGTTATCGGTTCTTCGAGCTACATGGCCGGCCCATTGCCACTTCAGCTTACTAATCCGTTGGGCTATGTCGGTCAATCTGGTTTTACTGCGGATATCCTCATTTCTGAGTCTGTCACGCAGAGAAACTCCGAGCATAGCCCTCTCCATAGCTCGCTGAGCGACCTTGAGCGTCCTCATACGGCCAGCAGTGAAGGACCACGTCTTAGATCCGTAAGTCATCACTGGAAACACGCACTGGTTGTACAAATTAGTTTTCAGAGATTGAGGTATACCTGACGAGAAGATGTGTCGTAATTTCCCGAACACTGCCCGATTGTCGATTGACCTCTCGGTCGAAGTTGGACTTACCTAGTCGGACTATTTGTCCCAGGTAAACATACTCGTCAACAACTTCGAGCATAGTGCTCCCAACTACCGGCTACCTAATACCGGCATAGGTGTGACATGGACATTAAACATGTTCTTTGTTTTGTCCATGTTCATCTTAAGACCTATCCGTTGGGAGACACCATTGAGGTCATTGAGCATAATGCTTAGATCCTCCAGCGATTCTGCCATAAGGACTATATCGTCGGCAAATCGAAGGTGAGTGAAGTGAGTAGTCCTTACCCAGTTGAGCCGAACTATTCTCGCTGCAACCATAACAATATACAGCTGCAGCATGGCTCCAACTCTCGTTTAATGCTTATTATAATAAGTATTATAATTTTTATTTACGTGTGGTAGTGAAAGTTGGGTGTGGCAGAAGAGGCACGAGAGTAGAATAAATGCAGTAGAAATGCCGTCGCTAAGGAGTATGTTAGGGCTGAATCTGAGTGAAAGGGTGAGAAATTGTGTGATAAGAGAAAAGTGTGGCTTGCAAGATGATGTGACCAGGATTAAGAAAGGAATGCTTCGTTCATGTAGAAAGAATGAACGGTGAAGGAATGACCAAGCAAATTTATTATGTTACGTATAGCACTACACCACTATGATACAATATTATTTTATTTTATTTTTAGTTCAAGTTTTTAAAAGGTTAAAATAATCTCATTACGTGCATAATAGTATTTGAATTTTATTACAATTAATCTTATTTCAGCTTAATTTTTTAACAATAAATGAAATAAAGTAAACTAGTTATAGCTTATTACAGTTATAGTCAAAGTATACATGCATACCTGAGGAATATAAGGTTTTGAGCGAATAATGTGAAGGCCGCCGCCATTGTAGCAGTGTAGTGGAATAATTACTCAACAA
Organism: Parnassius smintheus behrii; assembly: GCA_036936625.1. Taxonomy (NCBI): domain Eukaryota; kingdom Metazoa; phylum Arthropoda; class Insecta; order Lepidoptera; family Papilionidae; genus Parnassius; species Parnassius smintheus. Next base: position 35,928,076 of record JAUPFT010000013.1, read on the forward strand.
CTCTCTCAAAAAGGAGAATCGATTTCTGCCCAGCGTTGGGATAACTTGTCTTTACTTTAAACTACTTAAGAATTAATACAGGAAAAGGTATTACCTACTTAAATTATATCTCAAGTATTCATTACAGCCTATTAAAATTCCACTACTAGGCCAGCCCCGCAGATCGCTGTATTCGGGATCAATATATTTGCCATACCAGCCTTGCTTGGCAGGCGGCTTGGCAATCGTAGTTTTTCATTATTTTAAGTGGTTATCGGGAAGATGCTGCTACTCATATTTTTTTTCATTTCCCTCTGTCGTCTCTGACGACACCCACTGGATATCCTGGTAATCGATTGTCCACACAGTCTAAACAATAATTCAATATCTGATTTAAAAAAAGTTAATTGGTTTTACATTAGAAACACTTTTAACTCGACTTACTTTGTTTGCTATGTGAGTTGAAAATAAACCAATTTAGAAACTCATTTAGTTCAACATAAATGCAAGTTGTATGCTTTGCGGGGTATTTTTCTTTCGAATGTGCCGTCCATTCGAAAAGCAAATAAAATACGGTGTGGATGCCAGAGCGTAAATATCGATTCCGCCTCTACTATCTTCAATTATTATCGCGCAGTCATGTATACCCACGGACAAATAATATAGGAACGAATGGTATTTGATATTTAAGGAATAAAATGCAGATGTGTGGTCATTCTCAATTTTTTTCGCCCTAAAATAAAATACCCCGTTACCAAAGTAGTCTCCGTTTCACGATTTTTTCTACTACTACGTAGTTTATAATATAAATTTATTCTACTACGTAAAACTAAACATAAATTATTAAGTAATATTAAAAGCTAAGATTATCTGCATGTCTAGAAACACTAAGCTACTGAAGTTGAGGATAGTGCTAAGATCCTATGCTAAGGAATTATATCTACATCGTCGACAAATCGAAGGTAAGCGATGATATTAATACCGTAGGTATCCTTTCCAGTTCTGTAGCTTTAAAACTACTTCAAATATTCCAGTGGTCTTTCACTACTGACACTGTTATGAGAAAGATCAAGGTCGCTCAGTGAGCTAAGGAAAGATCGATGCTTAGATTTTTTTCTGCGTAACAGTCTTCAAAATGATCATGTCTGCAGTAAAACTAAAATAATCGATATATTAAAAAGAACCGATAACTGATGGAGAAGAAAGGTTCTCGAGTAGTTCCTATGACTGGTAAGAGAAGTGCAAGTGTTATCCAGTAAGAGAATCGTCTTGTCACACAAGCGCGGAATTCACTTACAGTACAGCGAAATAACGCGATGTCTGCATCGTAAGTACTAAAACTCACGTTAATTTTCACTGTCTGCTACTATAGGTGAACCTCGCGCTTGTGCGAGACGCTTGTATAAAGTTTCCGTACTCTTGTTCATTCTGGTAATATGCGTTACTATGCATCGATAAAAGCCGTATCATTCGGCTAGAACTAAAAAATTGGCAAATGTAAGTGGAAATAGCTGGCTACATACTTATGAACATATACAATCCACTAAGACTAACATATCAATCGTACTAAGCTATCTAATTTAATATGATATGTATTACTTGTGAGATACATTGTGTTTTCATGCGATAGCCAAGTCAATCTATTTATTTGAAACATATAAGGTTTTTAACATTGATATAGTCACTATAAAATGTTGTTAGGTTAGCTAATTATATAATAACTTAAAACAGAAGGACCCTTAAGTAGGGACTGAATAAATTAACCGACTTGGTATTACATGGATCTCACAACTTTTTACGATAGAAAAACTGATTTGCGAGACTTGGTTTTTTTACAAGTTATGTTTTTGATGGCATTATATTATTGTGATAATAACACCAATGTGGTATGTAATATGCTTCATTAAACGCGTAAAAACCCACTGTCGGATATTACGTTGACACTCTTGCTGATTGAAGATTTTGCCTTAATCTCCGGAACTAGTGTGAAATGGAGAAAATACAACCTACTTTTTCATCAAACGTCACCTCATATTATGTACGTGATGCATGGTGCACCTAATGAACGAGTTTCGAATGGTATATCTAACAACAAAAATCCAACCCAATCTAACTAAACCTAAATCCCTCAAACTGGTGCTGGGAAGTAACATTTACTAGATGGTAAGTATTCTTTTCAGGAATCCATCTGGGTAGACACTACTAACTTTTCTATACCTACCGCCAAGCAACAATGCGTGTACGTGCAAGGTATAGAACCTTCAGATGGGAATTCAGATAGATACTGTCATTACAGGCTGTGAAGTATTCCACCATAGCCCTGAATGGTGACAACGCATCCGTAGTCTTCTCTGTTTGAAGTTGGTTGCGGGTTATAATGGACTGCAGCAGGCAAATAAAGTCAGTTGGACTGTTAGTTCTTTTGTCACATCAATTCCACAAAAATAGCAGTAGTGGTGCAGGCAAATAAAATCAATGGGACTCTTAATTCTTTTGTCACATCAATTCTATAAAAATAGCAGTAGTGGTGCAGACAAATAAAATCAATGGGACTCTTAATTGTTTTGTCACATCAATTCTATAAAAATAGCAGTAGTGGTGCAGGCAAATAAAATCAGTTGGACTGTTAGTTCTTTTGTCACATCAATTCTACAAAAATAGCAGTAGTGGTGCAGGCAAATAAAATCAATTGGACTGTTAGTTCTTTTGTCACATCTATTCTATAAAAATAGCAGTAGTGGTACAGGCAAATAAAATCAAATGAACTGTTAGTTCTTTTGTCACATCAATTCTATAAAAAATAGCAGTAGTGGTGCAGGCAAATAAAATCAGTTGAACTGTTAGTTCTTTTGTCACATCAGTTCTATAAAGATAGCAGTAGTGGTGCAGGCAAAGAAAATCAAATGGACTGTTAGTTCTTTTGTCACAACAATTCCAAAAAAATAGCAGTAGTGGTGCAGGCAAATAAAATCAAATGGACTGTTAGTTCTTCTGTCACAATAATTTCATAAAAATAGCAGTAGTGGTGCAGGCAAATAAAATCAAATAGACTGTTAGTTCTTTTGTCACATCAATTCTATAAAAATAGCAGTAGTGGTAACCATTCTGCAAGCATGTTGAGTATAGGTAGCTCGCACAAGTGATGCTTGGCCACTACCACATTCTAAGAAAAATTAATTTATTTTATTGTTTTTATTCATGTCGAACAGTGTACTTAAAATGGCTGACAAAAAAAAACAGACGCCAATAACACAAGACGTAACGTTTATTGAACAAATGCTACATTATTGCTTTCTAAAGTGTCCACTCCAAGAACAGCGAAGCGTAATAAGGAAAGCATTTGCATTGAATTTTTTGTATTCTTTTCTATAATACATGACCTTTACATTCAAACTAGTACACTTATTAAACGAGCTGTTCTTCGTCTATATCTAAAATAAAATAAAATAGCCTTTATAGAAGGCCTTTTAAGAAGGAACCTATTCTTTTTTAAAGGCCGGCAACACTTCGTAAGTTCCCTTAGTTTTGTAGTTTTTCATAAGCGATAGTAGTAACGTACCATCAGGTGAGTCGTATACTCGTTTGCCACATCTTTTATAAAAAAAAGTCTTTTGCTGTTCACAGTCCTTCCCTTATTTTTAAGCGAGCGACGCCCGATCGATGACGTTTATATATATATATATATATATATATATATATATAAATTTCATATTAGCAGTGCTATGAGTAAACGCACTGCCAATGTCCGTGAGTCTTTACTCTAATATCAAAAAGCTTCGTCTCACGCCAAGACGAACGAACTCATGGGAACCTTGAATAAGGCTAGAGTGGAACATGGGAACGGGGCGTTCTAGGGGCCAGTTAGGCTAGGCATGCATCATTGTGTAGCATGCATTGAAAACAGTGCGTTTACAATCTACGTCGGACAATCGCACGCATGTCTATAAAACCGGCCAAGAGCGTGTCGGGCCACGCTCAGTGTCAGGTTCCGTAGTATCCCGTCCGTCACAATAAGTGTTCCCACTTATGAGTTTAAAGGTGGGTATCCATTACGTTCGCGCTCCAGCAGCGCTCCGCGCTCCTGCAACTGCTCCCGGTAGTGGGTACGTGCGCGAACATGGAGCGTGCAATATTGCACGCTCCACGGCAGGCGATGCCAAGGAGAGACCAACCAAACAATTCGATAACACCCGACCCAATGTAATAAGTACCTACAGCGCCATCTCTCGGGGAATTGGGTTACTAATTAATACATAGATGTGCCAGAAGTTTTCGGTGGTAATTTTGGATTGCGAGAACCGATTTTAACAATTCTTTTTTTGTTTGAAAAAAGATACGTTCAGGATAATAAAATATGTAAACGAAGTTAAAAAAATGCTTGCATATACGATTATACTACAAACTTGAATTATTTTGTACAACTTTTTGTCTTTTTTGTACGAAAACTTTTTCCATCCAAGTTCAAAATAATTTTCCTAGAAAGTCCTAATAAAGTTCTACTGTTCAGATTTTTTTCATATTTTCTAAACCTATGGTTCAAAAGTTAGAGGGGGGGGGGGACACATTGTTTTTTACTTTTGGAGCGTTTATTTCCGAAATTATTGACATTATCAAAAAATGATTTTAGTAAACCCCTATTCATTTTTAAATACCTTTCCAACAATATATCACATATATATATTAGGGTTGAAATTAAAAAAAATCACTTCCCACTTTACATATAGGGGGGCTACCCTAATGAAACATTTTTTTCCAATTTTTATTTTACCACTTTGTCGGCGTGATTGATACACATATTGGTACCAAATTTGAGCTTTCTAGTGCTAACGGTCACAGAGATTAAGCGAGGACGGACAGACGGACAGACAGACATGGCGAAACTATAAGGGTTCCTAGTTGACTACGGAACCCTAAAAATGGTGTTTAAGGGTTCACACACGAAGGTTTAAATATACAAAGCAAATATTACGCTGGGTACAATTTGTCTAACTTTTAATGTATTATAAATACGTCTGCTTTTGTTGTACATTGTTACATTCTTTATTCACATTGCTAAATGTACTTTACACAATAAATGTCATAATTTATTATTTCTTAAAAAAATAAAAGTTACACGATTTACATTAAGAATTGCTAAAGTAAGTAAAAAAGTAAGTACGCTGCTTCAATTCCATCTACTTTCAAGACATGTCAGAGGTCAATGACGTCTAGACGTCGTATTCCTCTTAAAATTTCCAGTGTTTTAAAAACATTTGCAAGAAAATACTTTTATAGCTGACGAGTGCAATTTGTTATTCAAAGTTCGTGAAAGTTTGGTCATTTAATTTATAAAAAAGAAGAAATGTGTTTTAAAACTGTTATATTAGAGTAACGAATAATTATGTGATGATATTGCAGTTATATACAGTTTTCTGGCGTAAGAATACCATCCCGTGCGTAGAGACATAAACCTATAGACTAATGATCGGCGTGGCCTCGAGTGAGAAAGAACGATAACGAATTTTTAGGTTATACAATAATCTTTATGACTTTTAAACACATTACGTAAAAATTTTAATTGTTCTAAGAACTGAACTGAACAAGATTCACCAATCTTAAGCTCACAAAACACTTTTTTCTCACTTAAACCATCTTGTAAACTCCTTAAATCGCTACGCTGTTAAAGTTGTTTAGCAAATTGTAGAGTTTGCTAAACAAAAAAACCGGCACGGAGAAAGGGACAAACAATCACACCGCTCTATCTCATTTCTATGCAAGACATATGCATAAATCTATCTTTTTCGTGTGCGAATGCGAAAGAAGGCGTCAATTTGTCTATAGGTTTCTCTGTCTACGATCCCGTGGGTGTCGTAGGAGACGATAGACGGAAACAAATGAGGAGAGGGGCAGCGTCTTTCTTATAACGACTAAAAATAAAAAACGAATTGAAATAAAAAGCAACCGGCTTGCAGATAGGCATGTCGATTCACTCTTTAAAAAATCGATCTCTGAATCGATTTGAATCGAAGGTACTTGAATCGATTTTCGATTAAATCGAGGAATAAAAGATCGATTTTCGATTAATCGCGACATTTTCATGAAATTTCAAGAATTTTCGATTTTTTTTCTTTAACTTTTTTTAAATAAAATATTGGTAATCATATTGATTAACATTACTAATTTTCCTTTTAACCACTCCTGGTAAGCTTGAAACACTTGTGTTAGGAGTGGTTCGCACATACTCCACTCGATCCCTTTTTTTTACAAAGTGATTCCTCGTAACACTTTTATTTGACATTTTCGGCTAAAAACAACAACAATACTTTTACAAAAGTCAATCTAATAACTCACTATTTATCATATTGAAATGAATGCTACACGAACACAATACTGGTTATTTCCTTACTACAAACCTCTATAAACTTCAACGTACGGTATAATATTTTTTACAGTAGGTATTTAAAAAGTACTCTGTCTGTACTTACAGCTCACAGTATATACATATATTTTAGATAATAAATAATGTAAATTCACAAGTTCACAGTTCAAACAGGTTCGCATCTATAATATTATATTATATTATAGTACAGGAGGTGAAATATAATATGAAAATATCGCTCGGTCGATCGAAAAAATATTTATAGTTTGGGATTTAATATATATTAAACCTCAGTGGAAACGGTTCTATTTAAAAGTACGGTGTGCGATATTAATTTATATCTCGATATGTAATATTAAATTACATTATATCCCTTAGTGGAAAGTGGTCTTAAGAATTTTAGAAATGAAAATGAAATGACAACTTTTCGATATATTCATGCATTATGCGTGGATGCGTTCATAAACATTTATTTTATTCAAATATATATTGCTGTCAAATACGAACGGTTGTTTTTGCGTCCCCCAACAGCAAAAAATTAAAAAACTGTGGTATCTTACCCCAGTCAGCTTGGGAATTTTAGCTAGTTCTTGAATCAAATGAATCAGTCCGATTCAATAGGTTTTTGGATCGATTCAGTGAATCGATGCGGTGCTTCGAATCGATCTAAAAATCGATAATTTTACTCCAAAGAATCGATTTTTCGATTAATCGATTTTAGATCGACATGTCTACTTGCAGAGCGTGACAACTATAGTATACATCCCCCCCTCCCAATGAAGCAACCTATGGGGAAGGCCTATGTTTATTAGTGGATTTTAATACGCTGTAACGATAATGGTAATATTAAAATTTAGGAAAACTTGACACGGATTAATCGTGAGCTGTGTTTATCTTAGTTAAAATAATATGACATAATTATGAAGTTATTGTATTGTATCGGTATTTTTATAGAATTAGGGTGACAAACGAGCACACAGTCCACCTGGTGGTAAGTGGATGCTGTGGCCCATAGACGTCGACACCCTAAATTAAGGGGTTGGGAGGGTAAAAGTTCCAAGATTTAGAACTTTTTGTTGTTTGTGTACTAATACTAGTTTACATACCAGCTTTTGATCATAAGTTAGTCAGTGACGAAATAGGTTTTTTCTAGATATCAATAAAATTGAAAGTATAAGAGCTATGTAATTGAAACTTTATATGTTTAATAAGCCTACTATTAACATCATATCCCGAGAATTTTTTTATGGTCCAATCCAAACCCAAGTTATGAGAAATCAAAAAAACGACGAAACGCTTCGAGAAAAGGTCGGTGGTGCTTGGTTTTTGGTTTGTTTGTCTCGTCATGGCGGGGGTGCTACCGTTCCCCACATATATATATATATATATATATATATATATATATATATATATATATATATATATATATATATATATATATATTTATTTATTTGTAATTATTATTTAATAACACCCTAAGAGGTGAGTAGTGGGGCTTTATTAAATAATGATAATCTCATCTCGTGGGTACTGACTGAGGCACCCGCAAGTAAAATATTATGATCACACCAATAAATAAATATTTAAAACAAAACACCGCAAATTTAAATATTTAATAGCATAAATAAAAATTGCCTTTTGGACGCCTTTACTAAGTTATGAACAAACTTATCTTAATAAACCTAATTAAACTTAATTACCGAGCGCCGAGTCCGAAATAAATTTCCTTGTAATACGAGAGGAGAGCCATAACGGTGGACTTGTCGTTTATAATACTGTTCTAAGGAAAAGCCAGTAATTATAATATCCATCCCAGCAGTCGTCTTTCCGCCGTATTATGCACTGAAACAAAATTAACTTAGTTTACTTTAGCGGGTTTTGCAAAAATGTTTCATTCTTTTACAAAGCTTAAATGTTTAACTGGTTTAAACACAGATTTAACACGTTTTGCCAAAGTTAATTTTATTTTACTGTAATTGGTATTTTTTAGAATACATGTTGTAATTTTAGCCAAAAATAAACTTTTTAAACTCAATTAAAAATATTTGAGTGACGTTCTTTTTTGTGAAAGAATGTTGAAAATCCCACGGTGCTTTGCTTTCACCTCATCATCATCATCATCATTACAGCCCTTTACAAGTCCACTGCTGAACATAGGCCTCCCCCAAGGTATGCCACAAAGCACGGTCCTGAGCCACCTGCATCCATCGACTTCCTGCATGTCTTACCAGGTCGTCACTCCATCTAGTGGGGGGTCGCCCTACACTTCGTCTACCGGTACGAGGCTGCCACTCGAGAATCTTTTTTCCCCAACGGTTGTCGGTTCTTCGAGCTATATGGCCGGCCCATTGCCACTTCAGCTTACTAATCCGTTGGGTTATGTCGGTCACTCTGGTTCTACTGCGGATATCCTCATTTCTAAGTTTATCACGCAGAGAAACTCCGAGCATAGCCCTCTCCATAGCTCGCTGAGCGACTTTGAGCGTCCTCATACGGCCAGCAGTGAAGGACCACGTCTCAGTTCCATATGTCATCACTGGCAACACGCACTGGTTGTACAACTTAGTTTTCAGGTTTTGAGGTATACCTGACGAGAAGATGCGTTGTAATTTCCCGAACGCTGCCCAGCCGAGTTGAATCCGTCGATTGACCTCTCGGTCGAAGTTGGACTTACCTAGCCGGACTATTTGTCCCAGGTAAGCGTACTCGTCAACAACTTCGAGCTTAGTGCTCCCAACAACTACCGGCATAGGTGTGACATGGACATTAAACATGATCTTTGTTTTGTCCATGTTCATCTTAAGACCTATCCGTTGGGAGGCACTATTGAGGTCATTGAGCATAGTGCTTAAGTCCTCCAGCGATTCTGCCATAAGGACTATATCGTCGGCAAATCGAAGGTGAGTGATGTACTCGCCATTGATGTTAATACCGTATTCTTTCCAGTCCAGTAGCTTGAAAACGTCTTGCAATGCAGCGGTGAAGAGTTTCGGGGAAATAACGTCACCCTGTCTTACACCTCTCTGCAGTTGGATAGGTTTCGTACTCTGGTTCTGTACTCGGACAGACGTCGAGTCTGCGTGCGAGACGATTCGTAATGACTCTCGAAAACAGCACGTAGACGCGGCTCAGAAGTGATATGGGTCTGTAGTTCTTCAAGAGGGCGTTGTCAACTTTCTTGAAGAACAAGACAACCGCACTTCTGCTCCACGCCTCCGGAGTAGTGCCACCATGGAGGACGGAATTAAAGAGCCTCTGAAGGACTTCAAGTACCGGTTTTCCACCCGCTTTCAGAAGCTCCGCTGTAATTCCATCCTTGCCTGGGGCCCCGCCGTTTTTAAGGTGCTGGAGAGCCATTCTAATCTCGCTCAGACTGACGTCCGGGATATCATCGGAATAGTGTCGGATAAGACCCGCTCTGGGATAAGTGTGAGTAACGACTCACACTTGCGTGTGGCTCCAACGATGATGTGTACAGCTGCCCGTAGAACCTCTCGATCTCACTCAGAATCTCAGGTGTCCCGGAAACGATGCTGCCACACTCAGTCTTCAGCTTTGACAGTTGGCTCTTACTGGCAGACAGATCTCTGGCAAAGACTTTGGAGCCCTGGTTCCGCTCAATCGCTTCTTCGATACGAGCAGTATTAAATTTGCGTAAGTCTCGCCGCATGCATTTGGTGATCTGTCAGTTCAGTTGCCTGTATGCTGTCAAATCTGTTGACGATTGCAGCCTCATCTCCGGTCTAACAGCCATGAGATTAAGAGAGAGCTTTTGTGTTCTTCTGCGGCCGGTCTTGCAGAACTTAGCTCCGACCGCATGGACAGTTTCCACGAGCTTGTCATTCATATTGTCCACTGCATTGCAATCTTCTAGGCACTGAAATCGGTTACGTAACTCGAGCTGAAAGGTTTCGGGATTCTGGATTAGAGCACGAGGGGGATGGAGCGTTGACTTCACTAGACGAGACCTCTCCAACTTAACGTTTAGGTTCAGTGTGCCTCTAACCAATCGGTGAGCGCTGCCAGTTTTCACCCTTGCGATCACTGAGACATCACTGAACAGTTGGCGTCTGGTCGTCATAATGAAGTCAATCTCATTTTTTGTCGAACCGTCGGGGCTCGACCAGGTCCATTTCCCGTGGGGCCGCTTCTGGAAGAAAGAGTTCATCATAAAGAGTCCCTCTATCTCCATAAAGTCGGCCAGCTGCTGGCCCCTACGGTTCCGTTGCCCTACTCCAAATTTCCCTACCTTCAGCTCACCGCTACCTCATGGCCCGGGAAATGCTTAAGCCCTAAATGCTTTAGACTTTCCGGCTAGCACCGACAGTACATCTTGGAGTAAAAACAGCTCATAATGTCAATGTTTTTATTATATTAGATGGAGACAAACGAACTAACAGTCAACTGGAAAGTGAATAAATACTACTATATAAAACTCCGACCAACTTCAAACAAATAAAGCCAATACATTTTCACGGCTGATTCCCTTTTGTATAAAATTAAAGTGAATAACAAACGAATGAACACCTGCAATCAAGTTCAAATAGAGAAAGCCACGGATGCTTTGTCATCTCTGATGATCAAGATGATATACCCCACAGCTTGTAATTATACTGGGTCATTATACTCTTTAGACCGAAACACGGTAGTTCACGCACTGCTATTAGGTAGACGATGTAGGTAAAGACTAGTATCCATCCAGAAGGACGCTTAAGCAAAAACGGAAACTTACCACCTGATAGCCACAGTAAAGTAAAGTAAAGTTACAGCCTTAATACGTCCCACAGGCCTCCCCTCATTTCTGAGAGGCTTTTAGGGCAAGGAAGTGTCCGCCGCGCTGCCCCAATGCGTCTTGGCGAACTTCACATGTCTTCGAAATATTTTTCTTTTCTTATTCCTCAGACATGTAGGTTTCCTCGCGATTTTTTCCTTCACCGCTGAGCACGTGATAAATCAGTACTTAAAATTGCAAGTAACAATTTCATTGGTGCCGGCGGGGATCGAACCCGAGTTGCTCGCGTACTGTAAAATTTACAGCGAGTGCTTACCCAGTGAGCTACCACGACTCACCATTAAAACAAGTACATATTATATATAATTTCATAGAAGACGTCACACCACTTACGTTCCGTATTATGAAGTGCATCTGCCTTAAAGAATAGGTAGGTAAGGCTCGCACACTTGTTGCGCTCCAGCTGGTGTTCACAAATCTTAAGGTTATTCTCTTGACCATTGGCTATCAATAAAGCCAGCACAATATTTATTTCTTTATATCTTTCGTTAAGCATCTAATGTTCAAGCCCAAAGCCATGGTTACTCAAGATTAAGGCGCTCGCATTAAGTTTCGTTCTTATTGTGCGACCTGAATTCGATTTCGGTATCACCACTACTTACGTCTTAACTTCTAAGTTTATGTGCTGATTTACTACTTTGTTAATGAGGAAGCAAATCATCGTAAAAAAAACCCTGCTTGCTCGAGAAATAAAAAAAATAAAGACCATATCTACTAATTATCGAACACCTCGGTCTGCTCTTTTGAGCAAGTGGATGAGTTTTTGTATTTGGGATGTGTATTTAGCAGGGATGGTAGATATGATAAAGATATAGAACGACAAGTGAATGCAGGACACAAAGAGAATGGGGCTCTACACAATATTATGAAACTGTAATTCTTAACAATTAATTTAAAAGGGATTAACACAGCATAATTACTTTAATATATGGTACTGAAAGTTGGATGTGGCAGAAGAAGCACGAACGTAGAATAAATGCTGTAGAAATGCGGTCTTGTTGAATCTGAATGACAGGGTGAAAATTGTGAAAATGGGCCACATTAGAAGTACCCTTAACCGACGAGCGTGTGTGCGTAGATACATGGATGTAAAGGAGGCGAGGGAGGTATATCAGAATCGTGCCAAATGGAAGTCCGTAGTTTCTGCTTACCCTTGTGGGTGACAGGCGTGAGTATTTCAGTTATATGTTTTAATAATATGAGAATTCTCTCAAACAAAGTTACAATCATGGTATGTGCGTTTGAATATTCCAGTGTAACAATATGTGCGTGTTTTTATTTCAAACTGTTTCTATATAAGTATATACAAGGATTGCTCGTTTAAAGGTATAGGATATATAGTCTCTACGTAAAAAAAGAAAACTATAAATAGATTTATCACATAAATATAAATTATTCTCGTGTGGACCGAACGTTACACTCAGTAAATAAAATATACGATCGGATTTAACAGAGCGTATATTCCGATTAGGACCGTAACGCATAAAGCTAACAGTTAAAATTAATCCAAGGAGTAAACGACGCGAATGTTACAAAAGAGCATATATTCCATGTGATGGTAAATGGACTACGAGTAGTTTTGATTTGACCCACCATCGACATGAACATCTGTCCCCGACCAAAAACCGAAATGCACAATATGTGTAGATTTAAAGATGTCAGTAAAAATCTTAAAACGTATAACTCAATATTAACTCTACTAACTAGTATTAACTCAATATTAGTTCTTACCAAAAACTGTGATCAGAATGAAACGTGTATTGTTATTAAGTTTATTTTAAATACGTAATACACTTATGTAAATTATTAAAAAATGAACCTTGAAGACTTTCCGATTTTATATTTTATATCTACCTGTGGCAATGAGGGAAGAGGGGAAGTTTTAACCCCAGATATCTGTAACCCAAACCATATTAGCACAGTGACAGAGTACCACCTTTATTGTATAATGTTGTCGGAAGAATGAAAAAAATGTTTTTGCAAGAATATTATACACTTTTATATATTTTAATTTCTAACAAAGACTGTGTTATTTCGTAAATTAACTAAAATTAACAATATTCAACTCTGCATACTGTCTTAATATAAATCTCCTTTACTTTGTTTTACATATCTAATTAGATAGACGTCTTTAAGTTGTTTTATTACTATGGTTATTAAATACTCTTCGGTCTAGACATTGAACATAAGATGAGATGAAGCTAATTTTATGACAATTTATAGAGCTAGAAAACGTTTTATTGACAATTTAATTAAAGTTCGAAATAGTTATGTTTGATCATATAATCTAATCCTATATGTACAGTATAGACAGTGAAACTTTTTGGTCGTTATTAAAGGGATTTTAGTATTGACGGTTCTGTGGCGCAATGTTTTAGCAATAATTTGCAGCCCTAAGGGACACGGGTTCGAATCCTGCACGGAACAAGTATTTGTATGGCCTACAAATAATTATTCCGGCTATGGATGTTTGTCCTTATAAAATTTATGTATGTTAACTGCCTCCTCAATATAGGAGAAAATTCTAGTACGAAGGTAATGTTTTTGAAAAAAAAATAGTAATATTGAATAGTTCACATTAGGCAACTTACTAAATGCAATCTTGAGAAAAAGGTTATTTACATCTGAACACGCGTATCGGTAAAGCGGGATCTTTGACAACACTCACTACCTTAGATTTATTTTGTCTTATTCCTCGGCTAACGCAGAGTAATACACTCACATATAATTTTCAAATAAGAAGTTATTTAATTTTAATTTGATATTTTTATGGTCGAGTTTTCTCAAGTAAAGTTTCTATACGCTTGAATACTGATTCTGGGTAACACACGTAACGGGAACAATAGGGTTTTTGTAACATGTTAACGAAATATAAAATAATAATGACAATATGTGAAGTAAAACCAGCCTCCTGCCATTTCTAATGGCAGCGCGGCGCGTGCTCGCGCGTTTGTGCGAAGGCGCGCGCGGCGCGTCGCGTGCTTATAAGATTGAACTCGTTCATTTCGTCTCCAGTCCGTCCGACGTTGAGGTACTCTCAAGTCTACATAGATATGGAGTGGTCTAATGAGATGATTGCTGAATTTTTAATTTTAACGATGTCATAAACCAGCGCCTTTTCTTGTTTTTTTGTTAATTTTATTAAGTATGATGATATCCACAAAATAAGACACAAGCGGCTGAAGCAACAGCGATGCCTTCTTCTTCAGTGGCATTGCTCCATGGCTGGAGGTGGCAATGCGACTCACACGACATCAGGTTCGCTGCGCTAAACAGACTGATTCAGTGGCTCGAGTTTGGACAAGCACACGTCACGCCGCGCCAGCTGCGTGTGGGCAGCACAAATGGGTGGCGCGGGCTCGCGCGTGGCGCGTGCTTGCGCGTACAAATCAACACGGGCAGCGCGGCGCGTGATAGCACACGCAGTGAGAAGCCACCACAACACACTCAGTGAGAATCAGCCATAGAAAGGTAGAGGAGTAATCAATCTGCGCTGGTCCTGTAAACGTTGGAGGACTTCACATGTTCGCGAAATATTTTAATCCTTTGTCATGCATATTTCCTCACGATATTCTTCTTCAACCCTAATAACGTGGTAAATAGATGGAAAAAAAGATATAAAAAAGTCCTGTTTAAAATTTGTCGAAACTAGCGATCCGTCCCAGCTTCGCACGCGAGATATCTGAATCTTAATAACAGCGCCACCTACCGATTGCAAATGTGAATCTACATCATTCTCGAATTAGCTTAATCACAATCACAAAAGTTCAGCCGTTGAAAAGGAGTTCAGTCACATACACGCGGAGAGAAGAATTATATATATATTGACCTTTTAAAAGAGTCGTCTTTTTAATTTTCCCCGTAGCCATTAAAATATTCATACTAGACTACCAAGGCTGATTTTTCAACCGTCAGATAAAAGCATCCATCAAAC
Source organism: Parnassius smintheus behrii (assembly GCA_036936625.1). Classification (NCBI taxonomy): domain Eukaryota; kingdom Metazoa; phylum Arthropoda; class Insecta; order Lepidoptera; family Papilionidae; genus Parnassius; species Parnassius smintheus. Next base: position 35,943,139 of record JAUPFT010000013.1, read on the forward strand.
AAATTAAGTCTGGCTGAATATGACAGTGAAATAATTGAACTACTTTATTAATTAATAACTTACTGATGTCTGAAAAGTCTAAATAGGGTGAAATATTTCATAGACTTCAATAGCGGTAGGTGTTAATTTGTTATTTTGTTAGTAGGTAGTGAAGTATTGTAAAGTGTGCTTAAATTAAAGTTTCTTTCTGAAATATTGGTTATATTTTTAATGAATTTTCTAAAAGTATAATAATACTGTAAGTATTTTTTTTTATAGAAGAGGGGGCAAACGAGCATGCGGCTCACCTGATGTTAAGTGACTACCGCCGCCCATGATCAACCGCAACATCAGGAGAATTGCGGGTGCGTTGCCGGCCCTTTAGAAAGGAGTAAGCTCTTTTCTTGAAGGTCCCCAGGTCGTATCGGTCCGGAAAAATCGCCGGTGGTAAACTATTCCACAGAGAGGTTGTACGTGGAAGAAAACTCCTTGTGAAACGTACAGTGGTGGACCGCCAAGCATCCAGATGGTGTGGATGGTATCGGGACGTTTGCCGTGTAGTGCGTTCACGAAATTTGGCGGCTGGGATTAATCCGAACAATTCCTCAGAGCACTCCCCGTGATAGATGCGATAAAATACGCAAAGAGATGCAATATCTCTTCGCAGCGCCAGTGAATCGAGCCGATCGGAAAGCACTCGGTCATCGACGATTCGCGCCGCTCTGCGCTGGATGCGGTCAAGTGGAAGGAGCTGGTACTGGGGAGCCGCAGCCCAGAGATGGGAACAGTATTTCATGTGCGGCCGAACCTGCGCCTTGTAAAGTTGCAGGCGGTGTGCCGGCATAAAATACTGTCCCGCTCTGCTGAGCACGCCAAGCTTTTTAGAGGCCAATTTGGCCTTCCCTTCCAAGTGACCACGAAACTGCACGTCACTCGATATGTCGACGCCGAGGATTCCGATACTAGCTGAGGCAACAAGGGGAGTGCCTTGAAACTGAGGGGATACGACAAAGGGGTTCTTTTTAGCGGTTAACGCGCAAACTTGTGTCTTCTGGGGGTTAAACTGGACTAGATTTAGTCGTCCCCAATCCGAGACTCTGTTCAGCAAAGACTCGACTTCAGACACAAGTTTGTCCCGGCACTCGGAGACGTTTTCCCGAGAAATATTGGCTCGGCCGGTGTAAAGAGCATCACCAGTGCTGTCATCTGCATAGCAATGAATGTTACGGGTATGCAACATATCATTGATATGCAGAAGAAACAGCGTTGGCGATAGCACGCAGCCCTGTGGAACACCAGCTTTAATAGGCTTGCAATCGGAGCTTGCACCGTCTACAACGACCTTGATGCTCCGATCTGCAAGAAAGCTGGTGATCTAATCGCACAATTTCTCGGGAAGCCCATAGGAAGGGAGCTTCGAAAGAAGCGCTTTGTGCCAAACCTGATCGAAGGCCTTCGCAATGTCCAAACTAACGGCCAATGCCTCCCCCTTGAACTCTACTGCCTTTGCCCATCTGTGAGTGAGGTAGACCAGAAGATCACCAGCTGACCGACCACGGCGAAAACCGTATTGGCGGTCACTAATCAGCTGGTGATGCTCAAGGTAACTCATGAGCTGGCAGTTTACAATGGACTCCATTGTTTTGGAGAACAAGGAGGTGATGGCGTTTGGCCGGTAGTTGGACGGGTCTGAGCGGTCGCCTTTTTTAGGGATCGGGTGGACGAAAGCCGTCTTCCATGATTTTGGGACTACGCCTAGGGAGTAGGAGTACCGGAAAAGACGCGTTAAAACTGGTGCCAACTCTGGAGCACACGTCCTCAGCACAATTGGGGGGATTCCGTCAGGCCCACTCGACTTGTGGATGTCCAGGGAGAGGAGTGCTTTGCGAACCGAGCGCTGTGTTAACTGCACTTCCGGCATGGAGCACTCACACCGCGGGATTGTCGGCGGCGTACTCCCCCCGTCATCGAGAGTCGAGTTAGACGCAAAGAAAGAGCCTAGAAGATCGGCTTTCTCCTTTGCAGTATGGGCCAGTGAGTCGTCCTCCCTGTGCAGAGATGGAAGAGATGGCTGACAGAAATTCCCCTGGACAGCCTTGGCGAGAGACCAGAATGCACGGGTTCCAGAAGGAAGGCGAACTAGTTTCTCGCCAATTCTGCCTATGTGCTCTGACTTTGCCTTGGCAATGACTCTTTTGAAGGACCTAGAGGGGGAATTATACTTCTTTTTTAGAGCGCTGGTGTTTACATCCCGAGACGCTGATGCATCAACCCAGGCTTGGTAGCACTCCTGCTTATAGCATGATGCTATTTTACAGGAGCGACCAAACCATGGCTGAGATTTGCCTCCAATGGGCACCACAGAGGAAGGAATAAAAAGTTCCATACCCTGAAGTACCACATCAGTAACAGAATCCGCAACTACGTTGGGATCATCCGGCAAGAAGCAAACCCGCCCCCAAGGGTACTATGCAAAGAAAGACCGTATATATAATACTGAGGTATTATTATATGTAAATACATACATTAGAAACTAAAAAAACAAATTAATCGCAACTTTTCAATCATCATGACACTGTGTAACCATAAGTTAACAAATAAGTTTACTTGGTAGAGCCACGTTCGCGTAACAAATAAGTTTACTTGGTTGAGCCACGTTGCAGCTATACGAGTCGTATTAGTTATAGCACGGATGCGTCGGCTAGACCGGGGTACGACGACGCTCTCATATAAGTGTAAAATAAAAGGTAAAGGCTGTTCCGTTTCGTAGGGTGACTGTAGAGAACCGGAGACTCTCTTTTACTGGAAATGAGGCATTCCATCTTAGTCCTTAGGGGTGACGACGCATCTGCATTTTTATTCTTTATCGAGGGTAAATGTAGATGTCTATGGCTCACAGCTTTTACTTACAATCAAGTGGACTGTGAACTAGTTTGTTACCCCTGTTCTATTTAAAAAAACCTTAGTGTGGGCTCTTAATGCCAACTTACGACATCTAGTGGTAGTGGTCCTTATTGACTTTTAGGTTAAAAAACATCCTTTCACGGTAAATGTTGATCCAGTGAGAAGTTAGAACAATTGTTGATCCACCTATTTGACGTTTTTGCTCGGCTCCTCGTCGCACAAACTGATATACTTTGATCCATTCTTAATGCGCGTGTGACGTTGGTGGATCTGCACTAACAGGATTTCAATATACTCGTCAGCGATTTGACCAACATTTGTTGATCTATCAACGGTCGAAAAAATCATACTGAATATGATTTTTTAGATCCAGAGTATATTTAATTTATATGCGACATTTACTTAGACTAAGTGGATCCGGAGCCATAATTGCCGAATTGGTACTCGAACACGAAGCGGCAACGTCGCGTTCTGTGTGTGACAGAGAACCCAGTAGGCTACTTCGTTATAGTAATAAGGTAAGAAAATACGTTATCTGCTGATTTTGTGGATCAAACTTTGGCAGTTTTTATTGTGGAAAGACGTTTGTTCGAGTTTTTGTTATCGTGTGAGTGAATTTGTGTTATTTTATTCATTTGTCATAGATCAATTAGAAGATGATGGATAGTACTTTATTACAAATTAATTTGTCACTCGAGTGTGTGTGTGTGAGTGCGTGTGTGCGTGCGTGCGTGCGTGTGTGTGTGTGTGTGTGTGTGTGTGTGTGTGTGTGTGTGTGTGTGTGTGTGTGTGTGTGTGTGTGTGTGTGTGTAGAGTGTGTGCGTGCGTGTGTTAACTGTTGTTCGTATGTGTGTGTGTGTGTGTGTGTGTGTGTGTGTGTGTGTGTGTGTGTGCGGTTATGCGTGTGTTTGCTTTTGTGTGTGGGTTCGAGTGTGTGCGTGCGTGTGTCCACTGTTTTGTGTTTGTGTGCATGTGCTTGTGCGTGTATGTGTGTTCGTTCGTGCGCGCGCGTGTGTGTGAGTGTATGCGTGTGTGTGTGTGTGTGTGTGTGTGTGTGTGTGTGTGTGTGTGTGTGTGTGTGTGTGTGTGTGTGTGCGAGCGCGCGCGTATGTGTATGTGTGCGCGCGCGTGCGTGTATGTATGTGTGCGCGCGCGTGTGTTTGTATATGTGTGTGTGTTTGTGTCTGTGTTTGTGTGTGTGTGTGTGTGTGTGTGTGTGTGTGTGTGTGTGTGTGTGTGTTTAGGTGTGCGTGTGTGCGTATGTATTTATGTGAGTGCGCGAGAGTGCGCGTGTGTGTATGCGCGAGCGTGTGCGTGTGTGCGTGCGGTGTGTGTGCGTGCATGTGTGTTCGCCTGAGTGTGTGTTTGTATGTGTATGCGCGTGCGTGTGCGTGCCTGCGGGTGTGTGGGCGTGCGTGTGTGTTCGTCTGAGTGCGTGTTTGTGTGTGTGTGTGTGTGTGTGTGTGTGTGTGTGTGCCCCAGAAAACAGAGGCGGAGAATGGAGACGTGGAGGCGGAGGTGAATGCAGCGTAGTATGTGGTGAAGGCGGAGGAGAGGAATTTGTGGTGAAGTCGAAGACAGTGGAAACGGGGAATTGTGTTGGAGGCGGAAAGAATAGTGACAGCGCGTGGTGGTGGCGGCGGAGGGAGCGGAGTTTATTGTTGAGGCGGATGGAGCAGAGTTTATGGTGGAGGCGGAGGTAGCGGAGGTGGAGAACGAAAGCTTAAAGAGGGGTGCAGTAGTAGATGTGAAGGTGTAGGTGGCAGAGGTGTTGGTGGGTGCACTGGAGTGCAGTAGTGGTTACCGCGTGAGGGCAAGTGAGGCTCATATATAGGACAGTTGGTTACAGCGAAAAACAGTGTGGCTGGTAAGTGGATATCGATACTGCCCCTAAAGATTTTACTACGAGGTTATTCATTTTTCCGAATATCAGCTTGGATACCTATTGGTACTAGAGACAAAGTGAAAAGAACTTTTGTTTTGTGACGGTTTCATCATAACTAACAAAACAAACCCAAACTCAACATACCTAGTTCTACTAGTCCAGGTGTTACAGTGTTAGTAATCGAAGTACACCTTCAGGTCACTTCAGCAAGTCCGGAGGTAAGGACTCATCATAACTAACAAAACGAGCCCAAACTCAGCACACCCAGTTCTACTAGTCCAAGAGTTCCACTAGTAATCCCGAATTACATTTTGAGTTCACTCCATCAAGACCGGAGGTAAGGTCTCATGATAATATCTCATGTAATAGTTCGATTCTATACCTATCAATTTTGTAAACGCTTCCATAAAAATCTTGATTATGAAGATGTAGAAAACATGTTAACTGGTTTATGGTAAACACACACACACACACACACACACACACACACACACACAAACACGTAAGCGCGCGCAAACATGCACACATGCGCACACGCACAAACGCATACACACACTCACACATGCACACCGCCGCACACACACGCACACACACAAACACAACAGTGCACACATGCACACACGCACACCCATTCACACACACACAAACACACACATACACGCACACACACAAACACACACACACGCACACATACACGTACACATATGCACATGCACACATGCACACAATCACACACACACACACGCGCGCGCGCGCGCACACATATGCACACAAACCCACACACACATGCGCACACACACACACCCGCGCGCGCACACACACACACACACACACACACACACACACACACACACACGCACACACGCACGCACGCAAACACGCACTCAGGCAAATACCTTATGTCGCCGTTGCCACCACTTCCGCTACAAGAAGGGGCGTTGTCGAGTAATTCGTTAAAAAAAGTCGTTTATTTCGACCACAAGGATCATACATGTTAGTAATTAATACAAATCTTAAAACTAATTTTCATAAAACTTAAAACTATTTACCTAATTTTAAAACTATATATAAGACAGGCCCGATTAGTCAGCACCATGCGCACCAGGGATGTGCATCGTTTACGCATGGTGATGTAGAAACAATCCACACGCGCATCCGCGAACATACACGGCGCATTACAATAACGAGGTATACCAAACAGCACCCTGAATGCATTACATAACACGCATTTAATCTGTAGCTTGTACCGCCAAAGATACGAAACGGCAACGTCGCGGCTGCATACAGCCAATCCGATCGTTTATCTTATCGTTTGCCGTGCTCTGATTGGCTCATTTAAATCGGATCAACATTTTCCGTAACCATCGCAAGGTGGATTTGTATATCGGATCAACTTCGGCCAACGCTAGCAAAAAGTCTCGTGAGTGCAGATGTTGATCCGGTCGGAGCCACAGTAGTTACCAGAGATGCATATTGGATCAACAAAAGGCGCCGGATCAATATGCGTTTTCGCATCCAAGCTTAATCTACGAGTACATTTATTCTGTTATTACTCTATGTTAGTTAATCAATAATTCCCTGAGCGTAACAAGCGTAAACAATAGTAATAGCTTCCCAGTTCGCAATAACTCTAACGAGAAGTTAAGTGTCCTTAAGCGCACATATCCTCATCGCTTGGTACAAGTAACAAGACAGCTACTTGTTTCCCTGCTAAAAAGAAGGGAGAAAAGACTTTAGGTTATTCCCCGTGGACTTTGGAAAATAACCTAATAAAAGCATGCCAGATCGAATGCAAGCGGTTATCAGGGCTAGAGGAGGAAACACCCGATATTAAAACTGATAGACAATAAAGAAACAGACTTAATTTTTAACTTTGTAGTGTTTTTAAAGTGACAATGGAAAGATGTTAATTTTAGTGAAAACATGTTATCTTGAAAAGAAAAATTTCGGTGAAGTAAACATTAAATTTCTATGTTCTAAAACCATTAGAGACACTTATTGAATGCATCTACCCTTAATTTACGGTTAAAAAAACGTTTCAGTGCAAATAATCAGCAAATTCACGAGTGGCCAAGTTTCCGTGCCGGTGAGTATATTTAAAGAAAGGAAAATAGATGACGGAATAACTAGGAGTAGCTGTGTGAAAAGGCGCCACTTTCCCTGTCCTTCTCGACAGAGTAATAGTTCCAAGTAGAATGAAGTTTTAATATTGCAATTTTCAAATATAAAATATTTAAACTGATATCGGAGATTAGCGATATATTTGGCAAGAAAGGAAAATAAACTAGAAGATCGACAACAGCCCATAACAAACACTCCATAGTGATATTGGGTCCTTACATATGTAATTAGCGTTTTGTCGTACTGACCCGTTGATCTGTAATATTTCCCCTTTGGTTAAGAATCCAAAATTCAAAATTATAAATTCATTTAGCTGGTACATTTGAATTTTGAGTACATTCATTTGCTTTTTTCCTCATTATTTTTTTCTTTGGCGTCGCTTATTACCGCACAATGAGAAACATGAAATATCTGTATATTTTCGAGTACGAATTCTACCGTGGCACCAGTGCTGCAGAAACAGCTCGTAGGATTAGTAATGTGTACGGCGAAAAAAGCACGATACGTTTTTGGTTTCAACGTTTTCGTTCTGGAAATTTCGACCTTCAGAACCAACCTCGTGGACGGCCTGAGACCAAAGTGGAAAATGAAGAATTAAAGGCTATTGTAGATGCGGATTCATCACAAATCACTTCAGAGATAGCTGCAGGCTTTGGGGTGAGTGATAAAACTGTATTAATTCACTTGAAGCAAACCGGGAAAGTAAAAAAATTTGAACAATGGGTACCTTATGAATAGAGTGAATCGAACTTGCAAACACGCGTCGACTGCTGTGTTGCTTTGCTCAACCGACACAAAAATGAAGGGATTTTAAATCGAACCATTACTCGTGATGAAAAATGGATACTGTACGATAACCGGAAGCGCTTGTCGCAATGGCTGAACCCTGCAGACCCGGCTAAATCCTGCCGTAAACGAAAATTGACTCCTAAAAAGTTACTTGTGAGTGTTTGGTGGACTAGCGCCGGTGTCGTTCACTACAGCTTCTTAAAATATGGCCAAACGATTACGGCTGCTCAATGACTGAGATTGGTCAATCGCTCTAGGCTACTGCTGCTTCACGACAGCGCAAGACCACACACTACACAACAAACCACCACTAAGTTAGATGAGCTACAATTGGAATATCTGCGACATCTACCGTACTCTCCGGATCTTTCTCCAACAGATAACCATTTTATCCGGAATTTGAACAACTTCTTACAAGGAAAAAATTCAACTCCGATGCGGCAGTCCAAACCGCCTTCAAAAACTTTATTGATTCTCGCCCCCATGGTTTTTTTAGTAAAGGGATCAATGAACTACCTACGTGACGCAAAAGTGCATAGATAACAACTATTACGATTAATTAAATATATTTTAGAAAAAAAATTGACTTAATATTCCTCCCGTACAAAACGCCAATTTCATATGTAAGGTCCTATTATTAGTTGTTGATACCAACCTGCCATCCAACCAACAGTTCGGGGAATTACGACACATCTTCTCGTCAGGTATACCTCAATCTCTGAAAACTAAATTGTACAACCAGTGCGTGTTGCCAATGATGACTTACGGATCTGAGACGTGGTCCTTCACTGCTGGCCGTATGAGGACGCTCAAGGTCGCTCAGAGAGCTATGGAGAGGGCTATGCTCGGAGTTTCTCCACGTGATGGACTCAGAAATGAGCATACCCGCAGTAAAACCAGAGTGACCGACATAGCCCAACGGATTAGTAAGATGAAGTGGCAATGGGCCGGCCATATAGCTTGAAGAACCGATAACTCGTACTGGTAGGCGTAGTGTAAGGCGACCCACTACTAGATGTCAAGAAGTCTCAGGACCGTGCTTTGTGGCATTTTCTTGGGGAGGCTTATGTTCAGCAGTGGACTTGTGAAGGGCTGTAATGATGATGATGATGACCAACCTGCCAGCCAAGCGTGAAATATCCATATGGGATAGTCTATAGTGCAGGCCTATGTTCAGCCATGGTATTTTGAATGAACTAACTGATTGGTTGACATTTTGCTCGCTGGCATGTTTCCAAGTTAATATATCTCCATCGGCCATGAGCCGGCCACTTTACATAGTTTTGAGACGGACGTCATACGAAAGTGCTGCATATCATAAAACACTTAAATGTATTGTTTTATTGAAGTTTACGGCATCTACAGCTATTACCCGATCGATATACGTTGTATCTTTATATTGTATATAATCTGAATTACAAGAGATTGCCAATCAATTTCGTAATTCATCACAAACACAAACAAATGGTATGCAATTAATAATCTACAATTATACTGACTCTCCATTCAAATTGGACATCATTAAGTATACTGCAACTTTGTGAGTAAATCTGGTAAAAGCTTGGTAGTATAGAATTGTGAACCAACCTTGCAAACTACGTATTTTTATAAAGCGCATCTAAATACAGTTTGCGTTTTACTCTCAGTTATTGTCCGGAAAATGCTGCTGTTAATATCCCTTTTTCGTGTCCTTCTATCGCTTGTTACAACATCCACGGGATGATATAGCAAGTAAAATTTCTAATTCAATATTCAGTTTTGGGCCAACAATCTACATAAAATATTCAAAATTCTACAAGTAAGAGATCCGTGACATACGGACGGACCGACGGACCGACGGACCGACGGACCGACAAACATACCGACAGACAGAAGGTACAGTGACATTAATAGTGCTCCGTTTTACCCTTTGGGTAACGGAACCTTAAATGTTACCTATTTGACCTGAAATGTTCACGCAAGCGTACTCGAGTACGTGATAACGCTGTGGTGAAATCGTACAAATTACACACAATTACAACTTTCCACTCTTGAAATTTCAAATAGTCACTAAATATCATGTTGTCAGACGCTATGGACAGGTAGATCATAACGACGGTAAAGCATCAATTTGAAATTCACAAACAAAGATTTAAGACCAAAGTATATTTTATGTAAGTTCTCAAATTCCCTATATATAAATACACGGGAAAGTCGTTTTATGATTGATGATAATAAATTCCCTAATATAAAGACGGACAGAAGTTTCACCAGACAGAAAACTGAATTAATTATTCACTGAGCGAATACAGCATAAACAATAATAACAACTTTGAATTTGAAAGCTATTACAATTTCCAGAACAAAGACAAATTCTCATGGGTCGTTCATATATAGAAATTGATTGCTGTTCGTTAGTCTCACTGAAACTCGAAAATGACTCGAACGATTTTGATGGGTTTTTTTTGTGCGTTTGAGTGGATCATTAATTTTTTCATTTGTTTATAAATAACAATTTATAATTCATTATCCCGGTCAGTTTATAAGGTCATTTGTCATAACGGGCCGCTCCGATTTACTGCGACGGCTACAGAAGTCGGCTATGCCGCTGGCATCGTCTGACGATTTCTTTTCCATTCCCCCTAACCCTCAGCTATTTGGGTTTCCCAGTCGAGGACTTCTGTCTGGTTGGGTTTTATCTATTTATTTAACTATATTTAATTTCATATATTCTATTAGGTATAAGTATATTTTATTTTATTTCATTTACGTTTACAGTATATCTTTACATAGTTTTATAATCATTTATGCATCCCAACCAAATGAGAACACAACAGAAATGCAGACCATGAGTCCATCTGGTATTGAAAGTGTACAGAAAAAAATTCTGAGATACTTGGACTTTAAGGCACAATAAAACTCAGCCAATTATCTTGAAAGATGTAGGAGATATCAATGTTAGCCGTTGCATAATAGACTTAAAGTCAATGATATTTGTTTCTTAGTTAATTAGTAAATAGATCTATAGATTCTTCTGAGCTACTTGCATAATGATTCGGACCGATTTAATGACATTTAAACAGCGACCCTTGCTATATATACCTCTTGCTTCAACGAATTATAGAAGAAATTCCTTCTTTCTACGTAGCGCAATGAAATTGAATAAGCTTTCATCAGTAGTAGATATTGACCTATCTTCCACTAGTTCAAACTAGTTCAAAATCTGTAAAAAAAGTGATGAACAGAGAATTTTTAATTCACAGCCGCGACAAGCATGACTCAAGTTGCTCATTGACTCTTTTTTTTTTGGTTAATATTTTTGCATTTTTTTGTTATTGTTTTTGTAATAGTTTTAGTATTCCCTGGAGTATTTTAAATTTGTATAAAGTTGGATGAAAGTAATATGTAACTTTAAGAAGATGTAAGTCTGTAAGCCTTCCTAAACGGAATAAATAAATATATTTTAGTTAGGTAGTCAATAAGGATATTGACTTATAAACCATGGTAATGGTATTAAGCGAGTCACGAAATACGCAGATACGATAAGATATCTGTATCTGAGCGCATATGTCTGAATATCGATATCTATGAAATTCAATGAACAAGACACACACAGCGCAAATAATTTATATTTTATCATTAAGCACCGACCTATATCTAAAGATAGTGACAATATGATCTGTTCATACAAATATATCTGCATACGTATGATAACATCTGCAGATACTAATATGCCATTGGATTTTACCTGCAAATAAATACAGGTGGTCGTTGAAAAAATGCAATTAAATTTGCCTCGGTACTTTTAAAACTTTATACGACATTATTTCCCTTCTTCTTAATGAAATGAAATTCTTCGCCTTTTAGTACATGATTATGCAAATACGTGCATCAAACTCAAAATCAGATTCCCATTCTGACGAGCTGTTTAGCAAATACGCCAACTCATTGTAGGTAACACTGTGCATAAACAATTCGCTCCATAAAACACGTGTAGTAAATTTAAAGGATTTCGAATGAATGTATGTAAAATCATTTCGTATATTATCGTATCTGCGTAGTATGTGATATATTAAGATAATTAAGTTTTTATACACAGATTAAATATTATCGTATCTGCGTTGTCTGAGACTCGCTTTAGTCACATCACTTTAATGCTATGACTACGCTCACCCAGTTAATGTATGACACAAAATTGTAATAGCTCAAATGTTTTTTTCAAGACGATATTTCAGTATTTATTATATAAAACTAACAAATTTTTTATATATTAAGATTTATTCAGAGGTAAACATAAACAATGACACATTACCTACTTAAGCCGTGACAACCGTTGAGATAGATGTGTCGTGGAATGGAGACTACATTAAGCCAAATGTGAATGGATTCTGGATCGAAAATCAATAGTAATAAGTCGAACGTCTCAGACGGTGTAGGTACCTAAACCGCATTTTTTTTAAAGAATATTACCAATGCTATAAACATTACTAATTGAGTTCACCTTGTTGTTTCAGTGGCGAGAAAAGGAGAAAAGGAAAAATTTTACTAAAATTCAAAAAAATTGCGGTGGCCAACTAGCGTACTAACCGTAGCAACTATGGCAAATATCTCCCTTATGATCAGCTCAATATACGGGGAGGCTTATCCTTCTTATAAGACAATCTATGGAAAAGCCTCTGTTCAGCTGAGAACTTTGATAGGCTGAACTGTGATAATATGAATGAAAATTAAAATAGATTTCTTAGTTTTATTTTTAAGTTTTTTAGTTTATGTAGCACTATTCTTACTGATAAATATATATTTAACTTTAGTTGAGGAACAACTTATTGTTTTTTCAGTTTTTTTTATAAAGTTATATGCATGCGGAGTTTACCTTTAAGTAACTGTAGCACTTGTGTTAATACTTTTAAGTAATTGTATTAATTTGATGTGTTAGTGTTATCAATTATTGGTAAACCAAATAAAGAGAAAAAAGAATGAAATTTCAAGTAAATCCACGAGAATCTTAAAAAAAATCTATTTTTACTCATGGATATCCCGGCTAATAAAAAAAATTGTTAAAAATAAAAGTTTAGGAATTTGCGCAGCGTATTTTATAACTGCATATTTATGATAATGCTACAAAAAATTTGTATGATAATGATAAGCTAAATATTGACTCTCATTTCAGCTTCGACGTTCTAGCACATCGTACATTTTAACACGCCTTTTATAAAAAATATAAATCTGAAAGTTCACTATATTTTACTGTATAGATTCTAATTATTCATGTTGATTAGGAAGAGGAGGTTACAAAGCTTTCTTGCTTCGAAGATGTAGACTAGTTCTGAAGTATTTTGAAATGAATTGGCGGTATGCCAAAGATAACATATAAAATAAAAATTAAATTTATAACATTAACGTTACCTATGTGTCTATGACCACATGTCAATTATAAGATTAAAGAAATTGCCACACTCTACTCATAGAGTAAATATCTACCTTAGAGTAAATATTGGGTACACTAAGAAATTTTGCAACTAATCGTAGCAATAAGCCTTTAGACGTTTGGTTTAATTCATAAAATGCATTTGATGTAAGCTCAAAGCTTTGTTAAATTTTTAATTTTTATGCTTTGTTGAAAATAACTTGCTTATATTTAACAACCTTGGTCTTATTTTCTTGAATACTTAATTATTTGTAAAAGCGAAAACTCAATATTTTATGTGAATATAGGTTTCTTGCTGGTCCTTCCCAGGCCAGAGTTTTTTTTTCAGAACCAGTGGTAAAAGTAAAAAAATGACTTTCAATAAGAATTACATGTAATCAATATTGAATAAAAATGATCTTATTCTACTCTATTCTAAAATCAATTATTTTAATAAATTGACCTCATTTTTACGTGGTAAAGCCATGCTGAGGTTATATTGTGGTACGCTCTCACAGAATACCAGTTTGAAATAACAGCGTGATGCAGCTGTTTCGTAAGGTGAATGTAGAGAACCGGAGACCCTTTTTATTGGAATCAAGGCATTCTGTCTTAGTCCTCAGGGTTGACAACGCATTTGCATTTCGATTCTTTATTGAGGATAAATGTGGATGTCTATGGGCCACAGCATTCATTTACCATCGGTTGGAATATGTGCTCGTTTGTTACCCAATGCTATAAAAACAAGTTTTATTATGAAAAGCAATGTTCATAGCTATACATGTAAATTAATTAATTTGTTGTGTAACATCGACCTAACTGCCATATATTGAGCTGACGGGGGAATGAACAATCATTTTTGAAATTTTTGTCTATCTCTCTGTGCGTCCGAGCCAATCATCGAATTGACAGACCTTATTGTATGAAACTTCACGAACCGATAGAAAACAACGCCAGGAATAGTCTAGGCTATATTTTATCAAAAAAACTCTGACTTTTTAAAAACTTGTAAAATAATAAATCTCTGATTACCTTAAATCTAAATAACGCCGCATTAATATATCTTATGCAGGCAAGTCGAGCCGGGTTACTGGTTATGAATAATGATTTTGTATCAGAGTGTGTACAAATATATCTTTAAAATATTGAGTAAAATAAAATGACATCAGTCCATGAAATGATCAATGATAACTATCCGGTTTTAATTTTACATTACATTATTATGTAAAACATTCAAACGACTTTTCGAATTCGAAACGATAAACAAGACAAAAGCAGGAAAATAAAATCTACAGCAAAATACATTTTACAAATCGATTGATGGAGGAAATAGAATCTTCGGTTTCATAGGCATTAGTTAAAGATTTAAATATAGTTATTAGCAAGAAATAACGTGTTAAGGCGACACCGTGAAAAAATGCACAAAGTGGAATGTTGATATAAGTAAATTCATGTCTTTGTCTTGAATTTGATTGTTCAAAAACACGATTGTATAATTTTGACCCGATCGTAATTATTTGCGAAAACACCTCTAAAAATGACTATAGTTGAAATTACAACGAAATTACTTAATCTATATGCTTGGGAATCACTCAAATATATTCATAACATCAATATCCATAATTTACTCATTATTTTGATTACTTAAATCAATAATTTTTAAAAAAATATTTTAAGATTCTGACAATTTATAAGCGCTTTTAATCGTCGCGGGCGCTACGCAATTTTAGATCTTATGACAGCGTTTTTACAAGTTTTTATAGAAATTATGTATTCACTCGGATCTGTACGGCGATAGCCTTTTCGAAGTGTCGTCCTAATCTGTTGTTGTTATGATAAAGTCGACGGTGCGACGCCAGTTTTCTAGCAGCAATATTTCCTTTGCTAATTTGCCTTGAGGCTCCAACTCAATGTAATTAAAGTAACCAACTTAGAGCGTTTGCAGCGGCAAATATGAGAATGTTTATTATAGAAGATTTACTTTAGATTGTGATTTGGAAATAGTTATATTTTTTCTGCTATGTACCGATATTTATTTTATTAAAATTAATGTATTCTACTTACGTATTTTCTAGGTAAGTACATCTAACGTGTGTTAACTACGATAGAAAAAATATATTTGTCATCCCGAAAGTATAAGTTTTATTCCTAAATAAAGTAATAACTATTTATAATTGAATAACTTTTATTCCTAAAGAATAAACTATTTTAAACGCGAGAATTCACTTCTTCACGAAAACGAGCATGCGGCTCACATATGTACAACGTTGCCGTTGTACATATGTGAGCCGAATGAGAATTTTAGTTGCGTTGCTGGTCTTTTAAAAACGTAAAGGCTATTTCCTCGACGGTCCCAAGACCTTGAAGGTTTCTTGAGGTTATAGCAAGCGTGACTGCTGTTCATGAGGTCCCGGGTTCCATTCCCGGATCGGGCGGGAAATCAGTTATTGGGTTATTCTCTCAAGAAATTCGTAGTAGAAGCCTGAAGTCAGTAGTTGGCGGTGTTTTACCACCGTTCCTCGGAAAACTACGTAAAGCTGTAGGCCTAACGCCGGATATAAGTGTATATATACACTATAATCAAATAGAATACTTTAATCTACTTGAAAAAGCGAGGTATTACTACAGATGTAATGTCACCTCTATAGTCTAGGATAGAATGCCACATAGCCTGTAATGATATTCCAAATAATAAATTCAGACCAGAATAAAGCAGCGCACACACTGCTATTTGGTGACAGAAATAGGCGGAATCCTAGATGAAAATGGAATCGTACCACCTATTATGGTAATGCATTATCATAATAGGTGGTATGGTTGTTAATGTGTTACATCCCCACAGGGTGGCAGCCGTCACAGCCTGTAAAAGTCCGCTGCTGAACATAGGCGTCTCATAGATGGGATTTTGACATAGTTGACACGCTTGGCGAGCGGGTTGTCAACCGCAGTTTAGTTTTTCCCTCCGTCACCTCTTACGACACCCACGGGACAAAATCGGGTAGAGCATGTGCTCTCACAACGTCGCTACACGATTACTGAGTGAATTTCGGAATAAAAATAAAAATAAAGAGCGAAAAAAATATGGATTAAATTCGGAAAACGCAGAAACTTCTTACTAGCTACCGAATTTTTATTATATTATCGAAATTTTGTATAGAAAAAATCTTGGTTTTTATGCGTATACACCTAGATTAAACTACAGAAACAATTACTGTTCTGGTTACTTTCATCATAAAATCGTCCCTGCATAATAAACAAATGGTCCATTACAAATTCACTTGCGGAATTGAATGGACAGGTTAATTTAACGCTGTTAACGTTGTTAATGCAATTATATACAAGCAGATACGCTTTTATGTTGCAGAAGTATAAAAACCTAGGCGTCAAACAAGATATTTTGTGTTATTTTCCACGTAACATTAAGTAATTTAATTATAGTGTTAAAATCACCTAAAATAATATGCTGGATTTGTTTTTGAGAATATTACGGACCTAACCAAGCTTCGTTTAGAATAATATTGAGGAGAATAATATTACAAAGAAATTGAATAGTAATATTTTTGTATCAAATTGTCTGACATTAATTTTTTTTTATTATGTATGTAAAATCGGTTTTATATGTTAAAAAAGAAGGCATAATAATTGCATAACATTAAATAAAAATAATAATTAAAATTACAGTATTTACAATTAATACTAATTATACACAATATTAAAAAAGGAATCTATAATATAGAAAAACTAACACTAAAAATTTAAATAGTCAAAAAGTCCTGCTCCCCGTGGTATAGTGCCAAGAACGCTGGCTGCGTTTCCTCGTTGAATAGCTATACATAGCCTTTGAGCGAGGAAAGAACCAGCCCTCTTATCACCAGCAGCGAAAGTTTAATGCCTTAATTTTGATAACATTAGCATTATATATCTCTAAATATATATATTTTTTATTTTTTTACGGATAACAACAGGCTTCATTCTATATATATAAGAATAATGTATCACACATTTTTCTTATATAATATGTCTTTCCAAAGGGCCAATGATATTCCTCCACTTTTCACAATTTAACACGAATCAAAAGTATGAAAATAAAATAAAAGAAAAGTAACAAAACCTTTGATCTTAAAGGATACTAAATTTAAATAGTTTGCTGACCTAGGAAAATATTTATTCTTCTATAAGATAATATATACATATATAAACACATATATACACGTATACATATATGTATACACACAAATACATACATCAGCATAACATATAATCATATTTTAATATATAATTATAATCATATTTTAATACATATATAGGGTTACAGGTTAAGTTGACCTAGATCCTTTAGGGGTTGTTTCCATCATAACCAACTTATTCAACTATGAAACACCATACCCCACACAGAAACGTTTTCAAATTATTGGATATTTAAGTTTTTTTTTGTGTAGTATATAAGATGATTTATTATTTTTAAGACAAAGATTTCAGGTAAATAAGCAATCTGGGTCGTAGTAGATGATTAATAGTTCGAAAAAGAAACAAATCTGTACAAAGTATTTTTTTTCTTTGAGGAATATTAATATATAATATATATATATATATATATATATATATATATATACATATATAGCGGTTATGTTGCAGATGTATTTAAAATATCTTCGTTCTTCGTATATGGAGAACACTACGGAAACTTTTTAGGACAAGATTTATCAGACTTACTGGATAATTTAGCACTTAATCCGATTCGAGACACGTGTTTTCAGCATGACGGTTGCCCTGCACATTTCAAGAGAAGTGTTAGACAATGGCTAAAT
The DNA here is from genome assembly GCA_036936625.1 of Parnassius smintheus behrii. NCBI lineage: Eukaryota > Metazoa > Arthropoda > Insecta > Lepidoptera > Papilionidae > Parnassius > Parnassius smintheus. The sequence goes on from JAUPFT010000013.1 coordinate 35,961,011, forward strand.
TTGACGCACGGGCATTGTTACTTTTTAATACTACATGTGAGCTTGTCATCTAAATTTTTTTTGGAATTTAGGAATTCTGGTAATACCCTAGACCATTATACCTTTTTTAATTGCTGAAGAAACATAAATATTTTTAAATAATAAATTTAACTGCAACGTAACTGCCATAGATTTTTTTTAAATATTGCTCAAATATAAAAATACTTCATACAATTTTTTTTCGAATATCAATCCTCTACTATGACTCAGCATGTTTATTTACTTAAAATCTTGGTATTAATAATAATAAAGCTACTTATCTACTAGACGAAAATCATAAAAATATAAAACTAGATGCACAAATTACAATAAAAGTAGTACAATTTTTATTTAAAAAAAACTGAAACATTTAATATCTTGAGAACGGTTAAGTTTAGAGTATGGTGTTTTACAGTCGAAACAATCGGTAATGATGGAAACTACAACCCCCAAAGGATCTAGGTCGACTTAACCCTTAACCCTGTATATATATACAAATAGTAGTAAAACAACAGTAACCGTTTAATTGTCTACTCCTGTCAGAGTCTGTAGTTTACATAATTTTTGGATGGATAAATGGGTCCATATTATAAGAAAGTTTACTATTAATTTTTTAACCATTATGGTGAGGACACAATTCTTGCCATAATTAGTATGATGTAAAGGAACACTGAATAAAAGTGTATGTCTGGTCCTACTTCGGGACAGTTTAAAGAAGATTTGTGAAAGTAGAACAAGGCAATCAAGCTGAGCACGTAAAATATCAAACAAAAAACGCATGTCTAAGATCTCATGGCATTATTTTAACGTAAGAAGATTAAATTTACGACAATTATCACTGTAAGACAAAAATGTGTGTAGGGTGCCTTGGCACCTGAAATTATGAATCATTCTTTTGATGATGAAATCATTCATTATGCTCGCGAATGATTTTTACAGTATCAATTTTTATAGATTCCAGCTGTTCCCTTATAACCGTGACGTTATCTTTTACGTCTTTAATTTGAGACATTTATATTTCAAACTTATGAATTCTTTCCTTTGTGACTTCCCAAAATTATTAAAGAATTCCATTGTTTCAGTTTTTAATTCTGTCAGCTGAGAAGACGACACGAAAAATCTGCATATATTTGTTTACGTCTTCTATGTATTATCTCATGATAATCGTTAGTATGCAGATCAGTGTTTGAGTCGCTCATTGATCTACCAGTAAGAATCCACTCTAGAATCAGGTGGTAACTGCTCCAAAATATACCTGTAATTTTTGTATGGTGTGCAATAAAGAATATTGAATAAAAATAAATTAATAAATAAATTAACGCAGTGTAGTACTATAAGCGTCATACTTAAATTAATACATTATTTTTTAACAATAGAAAAGATTTTTTCTATCCAGGTAAATTTTGCCTCATAAACACTGACTTCTTCTATTGTCTTGTATATGCAACGCTTGCTCGCGGAATGTTCCAAAAACCATCACGAAAGGAAACTACTAGTCACCAAAACTGACATTAAAATATTTAACATAGGTGAAAACGCTGAATAAGTAACGAAGTTGGCGCAAATCATTTCCGGGAGTGTGCGCAGGACCGCACAAATTGTATTACTTATTTCCTCCCTCTCCCTTCCCAATCGGAAAAACAGACGCCCGGCAGTGTTGCCGTTTAAGAGCATTTGGGGCTAGATCTAGTGCAATTCTAGGATCAATAGCGCTTTTTTAAAATATTTAAGCACTAAAGAATATCTAGTGGAATCTGGCGGAAAGTTTGATTTTAGTTGGCCGCAGAGTGTGATAAAAAACACTAGAGAGTCTATTGTTCGTGATCGTTCGGATATTCTCCGACCAAAATGTTGCTAATGCGTTAATTGTTTTATCTCCCTTTTGTATTATGGTATGTAGCTGTTTTGCTTTTCATAACATTAATCCTCTAAGCTCTAGTACCTGAGAAGAACTAGTTTTTATAGTTGTCTAGTAAAATAGCAGAAGCAGGTGTAGGCTCATCATCGGCATTTGGAGGTGATGATGACCATGAAGACATAGTGGAATGGTCTAATTTAGTTGATTTTAGTAACTCATATTACTTCAAATAAATATAATAAGATATAAGTAAATTCATGTCTTTGTCTTGAATTTGATTGTTCAAAAACACGATTGTATAATTTTGACCCGATCGTAATTATTTGCGAAAACACCTCTAAAAATGACTATAGTTGAAATTACAACGAAATTACTTAATCTATATGCTTGGGAATCACTCAAATATATTCATAACATCAATATCCATAATTTACTCATTATTTTGATTACTTAAATCAATAATTTTTAAAAAAATATTTTAAGATTCTGACAATTTATAAGCGCTTTTAATCGTCGCGGGCGCTACGCAATTTTAGATCTTATGACAGCGTTTTTACAAGTTTTTATAGAAATTATGTATTCACTCGGATCTGTACGGCGATAGCCTTTTCGAAGTGTCGTCCTAATCTGTTGTTGTTATGATAAAGTCGACGGTGCGACGCCAGTTTTCTAGCAGCAATATTTCCTTTGCTAATTTGCCTTGAGGCTCCAACTCAATGTAATTAAAGTAACCAACTTAGAGCGTTTGCAGCGGCAAATATGAGAATGTTTATTATAGAAGATTTACTTTAGATTGTGATTTGGAAATAGTTATATTTTTTCTGCTATGTACCGATATTTATTTTATTAAAATTAATGTATTCTACTTACGTATTTTCTAGGTAAGTACATCTAACGTGTGTTAACTACGATAGAAAAAATATATTTGTCATCCCGAAAGTATAAGTTTTATTCCTAAATAAAGTAATAACTATTTATAATTGAATAACTTTTATTCCTAAAGAATAAACTATTTTAAACGCGAGAATTCACTTCTTCACGAAAACGAGCATGCGGCTCACATATGTACAACGTTGCCGTTGTACATATGTGAGCCGAATGAGAATTTTAGTTGCGTTGCTGGTCTTTTAAAAACGTAAAGGCTATTTCCTCGACGGTCCCAAGACCTTGAAGGTTTCTTGAGGTTATAGCAAGCGTGACTGCTGTTCATGAGGTCCCGGGTTCCATTCCCGGATCGGGCGGGAAATCAGTTATTGGGTTATTCTCTCAAGAAATTCGTAGTAGAAGCCTGAAGTCAGTAGTTGGCGGTGTTTTACCACCGTTCCTCGGAAAACTACGTAAAGCTGTAGGCCTAACGCCGGATATAAGTGTATATATACACTATAATCAAATAGAATACTTTAATCTACTTGAAAAAGCGAGGTATTACTACAGATGTAATGTCACCTCTATAGTCTAGGATAGAATGCCACATAGCCTGTAATGATATTCCAAATAATAAATTCAGACCAGAATAAAGCAGCGCACACACTGCTATTTGGTGACAGAAATAGGCGGAATCCTAGATGAAAATGGAATCGTACCACCTATTATGGTAATGCATTATCATAATAGGTGGTATGGTTGTTAATGTGTTACATCCCCACAGGGTGGCAGCCGTCACAGCCTGTAAAAGTCCGCTGCTGAACATAGGCGTCTCATAGATGGGATTTTGACATAGTTGACACGCTTGGCGAGCGGGTTGTCAACCGCAGTTTAGTTTTTCCCTCCGTCACCTCTTACGACACCCACGGGACAAAATCGGGTAGAGCATGTGCTCTCACAACGTCGCTACACGATTACTGAGTGAATTTCGGAATAAAAATAAAAATAAAGAGCGAAAAAAATATGGATTAAATTCGGAAAACGCAGAAACTTCTTACTAGCTACCGAATTTTTATTATATTATCGAAATTTTGTATAGAAAAAATCTTGGTTTTTATGCGTATACACCTAGATTAAACTACAGAAACAATTACTGTTCTGGTTACTTTCATCATAAAATCGTCCCTGCATAATAAACAAATGGTCCATTACAAATTCACTTGCGGAATTGAATGGACAGGTTAATTTAACGCTGTTAACGTTGTTAATGCAATTATATACAAGCAGATACGCTTTTATGTTGCAGAAGTATAAAAACCTAGGCGTCAAACAAGATATTTTGTGTTATTTTCCACGTAACATTAAGTAATTTAATTATAGTGTTAAAATCACCTAAAATAATATGCTGGATTTGTTTTTGAGAATATTACGGACCTAACCAAGCTTCGTTTAGAATAATATTGAGGAGAATAATATTACAAAGAAATTGAATAGTAATATTTTTGTATCAAATTGTCTGACATTAAATTTTTTTTATTATGTATGTAAAATCGGTTTTATATGTTAAAAAAGAAGGCATAATAATTGCATAACATTAAATAAAAATAATAATTAAAATTACAGTATTTACAATTAATACTAATTATACACAATATTAAAAAAGGAATCTATAATATAGAAAAACTAACACTAAAAATTTAAATAGTCAAAAAGTCCTGCTCCCCGTGGTATAGTGCCAAGAACGCTGGCTGCGTTTCCTCGTTGAATAGCTATACATAGCCTTTGAGCGAGGAAAGAACCAGCCCTCTTATCACCAGCAGCGAAAGTTTAATGCCTTAATTTTGATAACATTAGCATTATATATCTCTAAATATATATATTTTTTATTTTTTTACGGATAACAACAGGCTTCATTCTATATATATAAGAATAATGTATCACACATTTTCTTATATAATATGTCTTTCCAAAGGGCCAATGATATTCCTCCACTTTTCACAATTTAACACGAATCAAAAGTATGAAAATAAAATAAAAGAAAAGTAACAAAACCTTTGATCTTAAAGGATACTAAATTTAAATAGTTTGCTGACCTAGGAAAATATTTATTCTTCTATAAGATAATATATACATATATAAACACATATATACACGTATACATATATGTATACACACAAATACATACATCAGCATAACATATAATCATATTTTAATATATAATTATAATCATATTTTAATACATATATAGGGTTACAGGTTAAGTTGACCTAGATCCTTTAGGGGTTGTTTCCATCATAACCAACTTATTCAACTATGAAACACCATACCCCACACAGAAACGTTTTCAAATTATTGGATATTTAAGTTTTTTTTTGTGTAGTATATAAGATGATTTATTATTTTTAAGACAAAGATTTCAGGTAAATAAGCAATCTGGGTCGTAGTAGATGATTAATAGTTCGAAAAAGAAACAAATCTGTACAAAGTATTTTTTTTCTTTGAGGAATATTAATATATAATATATATATATATATATATATATATATATATATATATATATATATATATATATATATACATATATAGCGGTTATGTTGCAGATGTATTTAAAATATCTTCGTTCTTCGTATATGGAGAACACTACGGAAACTTTTTAGGACAAGATTTATCAGACTTACTGGATAATTTAGCACTTAATCCGATTCGAGACACGTGTTTTCAGCATGACGGTTGCCCTGCACATTTCAAGAGAAGTGTTAGACAATGGCTAAATTTGACGCACGGGCATTGTTACTTTTTAATACTACATGTGAGCTTGTCATCTAAATTTTTTTTGGAATTTAGGAATTCTGGTAATACCCTAGACCATTATACCTTTTTTAATTGCTGAAGAAACATAAATATTTTTAAATAATAAATTTAACTGCAACGTAACTGCCATAGATTTTTTTTAAATATTGCTCAAATATAAAAATACTTCATACAATTTTTTTTCGAATATCAATCCTCTACTATGACTCAGCATGTTTATTTACTTAAAATCTTGGTATTAATAATAATAAAGCTACTTATCTACTAGACGAAAATCATAAAAATATAAAACTAGATGCACAAATTACAATAAAAGTAGTACAATTTTTATTTAAAAAAAACTGAAACATTTAATATCTTGAGAACGGTTAAGTTTAGAGTATGGTGTTTTACAGTCGAAACAATCGGTAATGATGGAAACTACAACCCCCAAAGGATCTAGGTCGACTTAACCCTTAACCCTGTATATATATACAAATAGTAGTAAAACAACAGTAACCGTTTAATTGTCTACTCCTGTCAAAGTCTGTAGTTTACATAATTTTTGGATGGATAAATAGGTCCATATTATAAGAAAATTTACTATTAATTTTTTAACCATTATGGTGAGGACACAATTCTTGCCATAATTAGTATGATGTAAAGGAACACTGAATAAAAGTGTATGTCTGGTCCTACTTCGGGACAGTTTAAAGAAGATTTGTGAAAGTAGAACAAGGCAATCAAGCTGAGCACGTAAAATATCAAACAAAAAACGCATGTCTAAGATCTCATGGCATTATTTTAACGTAAGAAGATTAAATTTACGACAATTATCACTGTAAGACAAAAATGTGTGTAGGGTGCCTTGGCACCTGAAATTATGAATCATTCTTTTGATGATGAAATCATTCATTATGCTCGCGAATGATTTTTACAGTATCAATTTTTATAGATTCCAGCTGTTCCCTTATAACCGTGACGTTATCTTTTACGTCTTTAATTTGAGACATTTATATTTCAAACTTATGAATTCTTTCCTTTGTGACTTCCCAAAATTATTAAAGAATTCCATTGTTTCAGTTTTTAATTCTGTCAGCTGAGAAGACGACACGAAAAATCTGCATATATTTGTTTACGTCTTCTATGTATTATCTCATGATAATCGTTAGTAGGCAGATCAGTGTTTGAGTCGCTCATTGATCTACCAGTAAGAATCCACTCTAGAATCAGGTGGTAACTGCTCCAAAATATACCTGTAATTTTTGTATGGTGTGCAATAAAGAATATTGAATAAAAATAAATTAATAAATAAATTAACGCAGTGTAGTACTATAAGCGTCATACTTAAATTAATACATTATTTTTTAACAATAGAAAAGATTTTTTCTATCCAGGTAAATTTTGCCTCATAAACACTGACTTCTTCTATTGTCTTGTATATGCAACGCTTGCTCGCGGAATGTTCCAAAAACCATCACGAAAGGAAACTACTAGTCACCAAAACTGACATTAAAATATTTAACATAGGTGAAAACGCTGAATAAGTAACGAAGTTGGCGCAAATCATTTCCGGGAGTGTGCGCAGGACCGCACAAATTGTATTACTTATTTCCTCCCTCTCCCTTCCCAATCGGAAAAACAGACGCCCGGCAGTGTTGCCGTTTAAGCGCATTTGGGGCTAGATCTAGTGCAATTCTAGGATCAATAGCGCTTTTTTAAAATATTTAAGCACTAAAGAATATCTAGTGGAATCTGGCGGAAAGTTTGATTTTAGTTGGCCGCAGAGTGTGATAAAAAACACTAGCGAGTCTATTGTTCGTGATCGTTCGGATATTCTCCGACCAAAATGTTGCTAATGCGTTAATTGTTTTATCTCCCTTTTGTATTATGGTATGTAGCTGTTTTGCTTTTCATAACATTAATCCTCTAAGCTCTAGTACCTGAGAAGAACTAGTTTTTATAGTTGTCCAGTAAAATAGCAGAAGCAGGTGTAGGCTCATCATCGGCATCTGGAGGTGATGATGACCATGAAGACATAGTGGAATGGTCTAATTTAGTTGATTTTAGTAACTCATATTACTTCAAATAAATGAACATGTCCTTAAATAATCGCAATATGTTCTTATACATTTACAGGATACAATTTAGCGGATTTTGATGGATTTTAAGCAAATTTTTGTTAAATATGGCGCAATTTTTATAAGGGTTTAGTGCATTTTTTTCTTCATACGGCAACACTGACGCTCGACCAGTCTCCAGTCTCCAACCATATGTTGTCGACATACCACGCATTCGAACCAAACGACTTGCTATGTTTTTCGACATGCGAATAGCAAATAAGTGGAATATTTTGCCAGCTTTAAAGAGAAAGAGTGTTTAAGAGACACCCAACACGATGAGCTACAAAACAATATTTCTTGCCATTTTATTACCAAAACTAAACACATTAGGAGTTTTATATACATATTAATAATAATGTCCTCCACCTCCAGACCGAATTTCGGTCACGGCGGCCAGTCGCAACAGAGTAGCCATCTGCGCAGGACAGAATTATAGTGCCCAAGTGTATGCGCAAGCACAGGTGCACTCTCTATTCCCTCACTCTCATAGTTCGATGGCAAGGTAATTCTACACGACCGGAGAAAGATCGGCGCAGGGCGCGACTTGACGTGCTTTCCGAAGTACGGAGGTGAAATACCGCCAACTTCCTAACTTCGGGCTCCTATTGAGAATATCTTGACAAAAAAATGAAAAAACTTTTTTTGGTCCGACCCGGTATTCGAACCCGGGACCTCATGATCCGCAGTTTACGACCAACTTAACGAACGAGTCAGTCATTTATATACGTAAATTGTACATGAACAAACTAAAAGATAGGTAACAGTTAATTGCCTGCTATACAATCATTTGTTCCATGTGGGATTCCAAACCGCAACCAGGCAGAACCGCAGTCACACGTTCATCCACTGCGTTATCAAGTTTCAATTCTACACGTGAACTAGTCTCAAAGAATAACGTAAATGATCGTCGTACTATAATCTTTATTACTAGTAGCAATCTTTTTAAAGTGTTCACCTTGAGAAATTACACACTTTTTCATACGTCTAAACCATATGGAAAAAATAATTTGCCCACTCTTCCTTAGACACTTCAGAGAGGAGTTAATTTGTTCCTTCCAATCCACGTTACAACTGTTCACAAAAATTAATGTTATTTTGCTTTTGTTTATAAACGTTTAAGATTTTGATGTATTTAATTTCTTTGTTTCATTATTAAATTTGTAATTTTAATACATAGCTTTTATCGCGGGCTTTGAGCGCGGCGACATCAGGCAAATCAAGAAATTCTGTAACGAAAATAAACCTAACATCCCAAAACCCAACATCGTCGAACGTCGTTTCAGTTCGGCAGACTTCGGCACGGTGTTGGTGTGCGTGCGCGTGTGACTAGACGTGTGCGTGTAGACTAGTTGCATGTATTGTAAGATAATAAAAATATTTTACACAATAATATAGTTTATTGCAAGAGGCCAAGAGGCATATTCTTTGGATTTATATGAGTCGTCGTCATGCTAGCAACTTCGTGAATTTAGAGTATTTAATAAACACATTATACTTAAATTAAAAATAATAATTAATAAACACATTATACTAAAATTATACTTAAATATATTTTTTAAATTTATATATTATTTTTTGATGGCACGTTTGGCGCAGTGGCTGAACCTCGGGTGGTTCAGCCACTGCGCCAAACGTGCCATCAGCATGCAGGGTCACGGATCACGGTTTCGCTTCCCGCATGGAGCAAACATTTTTGCTAACAAAGAAAAAAATACTACATAAAAAAATAAAAAAATAATTACAATTGCGTAAGTTGATAAAAATGCTATGCAATAGCTTTACCGCGGCAGTCCCCGAGTGCCACACGTCTTATTTTATGGACTTCGTAAATGTTAACTCGAAAACACTGTTAACTGAATTTGAGCTGACTTACTCTATCCCCTTGAAACAAAGGGAATCCACGACTTTTTCTGTCACCAGGGCGGCGCGGCGCCTCGTAATATGAGGTGTAGTATTTGACAGATTTCATAGTGGGAAAGTTAATTTGTTCGAAAATTAAAAAGGTTAATGTGTCTTTTTGTACCATTACTTATATTTTATATTAACTAGATTAAGAATAAATGAACCAAACCACAGATATTCTTCAAAATAAAAATTAAAAAAAAATTGTTAAAAATGTTCAAAAAATTAAAGAATAAACCGGTGAGGCATTGTATAATAGTCTTAATATAATACTCTACAAACTTATAAACTTTTATTTAAAACTAAATTAAATGACATTGTGTAACAAAAAACTTTAGCTCAATGTCAACTGGAGATATCTGGTAAGCGTAACATAATTAGCCTTCATTAACAATCACACAATGTACTGATATAATTTTTTGGATTTAGAATATTATGGTTTATGAGTACCTATCAAAAAGATTTTGATCACTAAACGACAACTTTATACTTTAAACCACACTAATAAAAAAGATTTGAAACAATAACTTAGTGTTTCTTTTTCAAATTTATCTGTTTCTATATCTGTATATACTGTACAATCAGTCTTTGAGATGATTTATAGCTCCAACTCTTACCAATCCAACTTATTTGGACATTCCTCTTGTACATGCCATACTTCCCAGGAATCATGTTAGTGTCTGCGATTAATAAGTATATTATTATAATATATTATTAATCATTTGCACGAGTCTGTAGAATAAAGGTAGATGCTTAAAAATGTAAAAAAGACTAATCCATTACTATTGAAGTACTCGAGTAATTAAGCTCCTTAGAAAATTAAATTAAAATAAAACAGGATTCCATAAGTAGGTACTCCCGAGAAAAGCTTTATCAAAAATCTGATTTTTATTAAATATTGATTAATGTTAAGATATTCCTGATAGCGTAAAGATTGTAAATACTCGTATATAATGTAACACAAACAATAGAAAAATATTTTTGTCAGGTTATGAGCCTGCATTCGAGAGGAACGGCTCGGTACTCGGTACCTAGCGCAATAGCTAAGCATTTTTTAAATAAGAGTACCAACAAGTATTTTTCTATAAAAAATTTATAATTTTACTAAGGTATATCGGCGAAATTAAGATCTTTGCAAAAAAAGGTGACATTTTATCGCACCTACTACGGTAGGGCTGCTATCTCTAAAACCTGCCCCCAGGGCCGGAAGCGTAAGTTCCTCGGATTTTGGAGCTTTCACCCCGGACATTTCAATACTTTCTTCATTCTCTTACATCTTGATTCAAATATATTTTAATCCGTACTTGATAGATGAAAACTTTAATTTTAAGCCTCTTTTGTTGCATGAAATAGTGTGTTTAATCGTTCTTGTGACGACAAGTGAGTACTTTTGCTTTATTTTTAACCATCTTAGGTATTAAATAAAAGAGAAACAAACCCAATATTAGTTATTCAGTTCATAAAATTAAACGCTATCACGCCATGCGTCGGTCTAGCGCGCCCCACCCCCACTCTAGCTTGCGTAGTAAAATAGCGTCGGCAGCGCGTGCGGTGAAATACCTAGCTTTTATTTATATAAATGATGGGAACGGGATTTGGTCGAAAACCCGGATTTTTATTGTAGTTTGGGTTGCACTCGGACTAAAATTCAAACCCAGCCCGGACGCTCCCCGGACGTCTTCCAAACTAGGACAAATCCGGTAAAACCCGGACGGTTGGCAGCCCTAACTACGGGGAGCGCTATGAGGAATTGTTCGGACTAATTCCAGCCGCACAGTTTCACCATCGCACATCGCAAAACTTGCGATTCCATCCATACCATCTGGATGACTGGCGGTCCACCACTAAGCGATTTAGAAGTTTTCTTCCTCGCACAACTTCCTTGTAGAATCAACTACCACTAGGGATTTTTCCGGACCGATACGACTTAGGTACCTTCAAGAAAAGAGCCTATTCCTTTATAAAAGGCCTGCAATGCATCTGCAATCCCCCTGGTGTTGCAGATGTTACCATAATACACAATATGATGCATTCACTCGAAATCCTCCAAACTTAATAGACGTGTTTTTTGGAGCGAATTGTTTATACAGTGTTACCTACAATGAGTTAGTTGGCGTATATTGCTTCTGCTAGACAGCTCGTCTGGATAGAATTCAGATTTTGATTTTGATGCACGTGTTGCACTGTCATTTATTAAGAGGCGAAGAATTTGGATAGAACGTCATATAAAGCTTAAAGGACCGAGGTGGATTTAATCACATTTTTTCAACGGCCACTTGTACTCGTATTTATCCGCCGGTAAAACTTATACCATATATTGTATCTGCAGATGTTATCTGCAAATATATTTAAATAAGCAAATAATATTGTCACCATCTTTCACGCTGATTTTCTTGGTATAAATTAAAAAATTTAATCGTACTAAATAACTACACATTTTACTGATTTTATTTTATCTAATTAACTTTTATTCCTCTCGTGACCATAATTGATATAAAGCACAAGAAAGGATTTGTCTGATTTTGAAATAAGTTATAAAATCATTAAAAAACTTATTCAATTACATTCTAAACAAACCTTTTGGTAGTACACGTTTGCAACTGAAGTCAAAGTGTTTAAATTCTGCCAACACAACTACTTGTTTACATGCAAGCGTTCGCAGAACTCATAATGCAGCTTATTAAACAAACACATTAATTGTTTCAGTACTAACTGGATCATTCTACTTTTAGGACTCGAAACTATTCTGATTGCGTGTCAAATTATTTACTTATTGTTTCATGATACCACTAGTGAGTACTGAAAAAAATAATTTGCTAATTTATATTACGCGCCATATAGACCGGTCGAAGATTTCATTAATATTACTTAAGTGATGTTGAAAATAATTTGATAAGAAAATTAAAAGCATTTTCATTTTATAGACGGGCATCTTAGCTAATTAACTTTAACAACTTTAATAGGATGGATTTCCTCAAAGTAACGCCTGGTTCTATTAATCATCTTTTATTTTTCCGGACCGATACGACTTAGGGATCTTCAAGAAAAGAGTCTACTCGTTTTAAAAGGCCGACAACGTATCTGCAATTCCCTTAGTATTGCAGTTGGTCGTGGGCGGCGATAGTCAATTGCCATCGGGTGAGCCGCATGCTCTTTTGCCGCTTCTCATATAAAAAAAATGCTCATTATTAGCCATTGCTCGACTACAGTCCTACCCGGTGATAAGTGGTGATGAAGCTATTGATGAAAAACCGCATTATCCTACTTATGTTAGCGTAATAAAGTCTATTTATGCTTACATTGAAAACGCTCATACTGACGGAAAGACGGACGCCGTTACATTATACCAATTCTTTGCTAAAATGTAAAAATTAAATTTTATGTCTGAAGAAATCAAGTTCCTTATAAAAATGTATTAGAAGATTCTTTAGCTTTACCTATAGCCTCAATTTTTTTTGTCTGTGCGCATTATAAAGTCGAAGCTAACCGTTGGGTTCGAAAGCGTGGAATATCGAAATAAAACAAAGGGTGGTGGACCAAATCATGGTTACCAATAAGCTACTGAGTCCAACTCTGTTAGATTCCATTCTGCAGCACCAACCCATATATTTTTTCTATAAATTCATTTGGTAACATCCGTGAAATATAGCCGGTAATAAAAAAGACTTTAACATATTTTCACAATTGACGAAGATATCACTTAACATGTAGGAAAAAAAAAACAAACAGGCGAATTAGGAATCTGATGAGGAAGAAATCTATGAAGTAGGCTAAAAGAATAGCTGTGTTTTGAGAGGTAGGTGGGAAGCTGTCAGGCAGTCATGGCGGTCGGGCCGGCTAGAAGCCGATATTACACGGTTCAATTTCGGTTCAATATTGCTTTCAATTTAATTGCTTTAATGGTATTGATACGTCTAAATACATTTCAATGCGATTGCGCAATCTCATTGAAAGCTAAGATTCGCCGAACCCTTTCAATGGAATTGTGGCAATATTGATCATGGTAACTCATTCCGCGCGCCGCGTCGTACGACAGCGAAGCGTACGCACGCGAACCTATTTCGCCTGCGCACATGGGTGTTTAAAATGGGTTATATGTGGCTTGACAGTCAGACAAGTGCAAACTTTTCAAGAAGTTCATTAAATTGACTTTCTGTCATTCGCAAATGGTTCAAATATGAATTTGGATCTTCTTCTTTGGAAGTTATTCTTCTCGAAATCCACGGGCGCACCCAACAACGCCGACATTTTCTTTTATTTTTTTATTTAACTCATTTATTAAATAGTCGTAGATTAACGAAATTCCCGCAAGCATGAGTTGACGCGACATCGCAATGCGTTGTGAACATTGAATGTTATTTAAATTATATACATATTTATTGGTAAATTACTTTAATGTGCTTTTCAATGGAATTGTTTCAATTAGATTGAACTGTGTAATATCGGCTTAAAGAGGCGAATCGTTTACCTACAGCGTTGAGAGTTAGAGGTTTTAAAGTACATATTTGTATGGGCTACAAATGATTGTCCCGGATCCTAATATTTATTTGAGCAATTTATGTATATAATGCTCAGAGTTTCGAGTGACGTAACGTAGAAAGGGATGAATGAAGAAGAGGAAAAGAATGAATTACTTTGTTTTCTGCTACACCATTCGAGGACAAGGGAAAGGAATTGTATTCTTCCGAAGGGTTCAGCTTCGGAAGTGGGAAGCTGGTGGCCACACGTGGCACCACGGGGTTTAAGTAGATAAAACAGCCGGATATAACCAATCCTCGCCCTCAAAGAGAAGTATCTGTCGACATAATGATTTTTTTACGCATGCATGCACGCAATACTTCACATTGAATAAAAGTAATCGAATAAAATTAATCATTTTATCGCGTTTAATTTAAACTTTTTCTTCCCGAAGTTTCAGGCATACCCATGGTTACGAGGTCACGTGGTTAGTGAAAGCTAACTTCGTCAACTGTAGTATGGTCTGATCTTCATAAAACAAACTCACAGCTGATGGGTGCTGAAAAGAACCCGAAACGTAGAGAATTAAAAAAAGGTGAAATTAAAAGTGTATTTCAGTTCATTTTAGAATTTCCCTTCGATTCCGACGTCTGTAACGTCGCATTCGCAGGCTTGTTATACAGTTATACTACATATTCACTTTCTTTTCTAAAAATCGAAAAATGAAATCTTATTAACGCAACACAAATAGATCCCACGCTGGCAAAGCTGGGGCAGATCGCTAATAATACGTAATATAATCTATACCTCCGCCTTTTAATTCACTCAAATAAATGAATTGTTATTACATTTCAACTTCTAAACGAATTCATTTACCATTGTAAAACTGTGTTAGACTGAGCTGCTTATTTAAGTATACAAACAAAGTTATAACAGTTGGAAAATTTATGGAAACAAACAAGAATAAAGCTTTGAAGGTATAGTTTAATTTACGTCTAATAGTAACACAGTTGTTTCAAGATTTTTTTTCACACACTTTATTTCTTTAACACACTTTATTACGGAAATACTAAAAAAACACTCCCGATTTCTTTATTCAAGAAACATTACATTTTCCCCATAAGTTTACTAGCTGTCCCCCGCAACTTTGGCCGCGTGGAACTTATTAACGATTGTATTTCATGGGTTTTAATTTTCTGCGAGGAACCCTAATTATTTTTCAAAAATAAAAGTAGCTTACTAATACTACTCCTTATAACATCAGGTATCTGCCAGTAAAAGTTCCGTCAAAATCGGTCCAACCGTTTTGGAGATTAGTCGGAAGAAACAGGTAGACAGACAGACAAAAATTTTAGAAATTGTTTCTTTGGTACTAGTACCGTATATACTTTCATATGCATTTAATAAAAAGCTGTTATTTTGACATTACAAACAGACACTTCGATTTTATTCAATTTTGTAGATAAACAAATAAGTACCCGGATGACCGAGCTTTGCTCGGTTTTTTTTTTGAAATTACATTTAAATACAAATTACATACTGATGAATAATATTTTTGATCTTATTGAAATAATAGAAAAAACTGAACTGGTTATTTGAATAAAAAATCAAGATTGCAATTAGTTTAATTAAAATTTTTGTATTTTTATAAAATACTAAAAAAAGTGCTGGAAATAATAGATTTTCTCACAAAAGAAAGAAACTTGAAAAAAAAGAGGAATAAAGTCGGACCTAAGACGGGACGCGAACCAAGGCATTACGGTTTTGCGAACGCTCGCTATCCACTTGAGCTATTAGGATCATTAACACAGCGTCAAAATTTACCTTCTCATATTGTAGCAGTTTTTCATATATATACAAGAATTGCTCGTTTATAGGATATTATATATTTCTTTACACGTACAATGTACTTACATATATTTTTACTTTAACTTAGAAACGTTTTACACTATATGGTAGTACATCTGAGAGTTCCACAATTTTATCTATGTGTTTTAAATCACAAGCCGCGGTATTTGTGCTGCTGAAATACATTTAATTGGTGATAAAGTCAATAAAATTATAATAAAAAAGCAAATAAAAAATGGCCACGGTACAAAATTTAGGTCACAATGGCCGGTCTCATCGGTGACGAACCATCTGACCAGGACAGGATTATAGCGCACGAGTGTGTGAGCCAACACAGTCTCTATTCTCTCACTTAAATTAAAAATACATTTCGCCACGATCGGAGAGAGTTCAGGCGTTGGACCGTGCCCATTAGTGTGGCTTTACGAGCTGATGAAGAAGAGAAAAAAGAAGAACGTTATCTTACTGATGATGATAACCTCCTGACAGATTTAAAACACATGACCTACTTCTGTAATATGATGGAAGCTATAAACTGAGATTTTTATACATAGATGCCTTTTGCGTTGCAATTAGCAAAAAATATTAATTGCAAGTTACAATCTACCATAAATATAGATATGTATTTATGGTAGAACGATAAAGTTCTAAACTTAACGATATCGTAGATGAGTAATAATATTATTAAAACTATGAGTAATATATAATAGGGATACTATTCATAGTATATATCCTATACCTTTAAACGAGCAATTCTTGTATATATATATATATATATATATATATATATATATATATATATATATATATATATATATATATATATATAATCGGAGTCTCGGAAACGGCTACAACGATTTTCATAAAATTTAGTGTCCAGAGAGTTTCGGGGGCAATAAATCGATCTAGCTAGGATTTATTTTTAGAAAATGCCCGAAAATGCGAGAAGGTAAATTTTGACAGGTAATTAATGATCGTAATAGCTCAGATGGGATGTTGTCTGGGCGTGATATCGGTGTTCCGTGGTTCGCGTCCCGTTGAATCCGACTTATTTCCTTTTTTTTTCAAGTTCCCCTCTTTAGTGAGAAAATCTATTATTTCGAGCCCTTTTTTTAGTATTTTTTAAAAATACGAAAATTTTAATTAATCTAATTGCACTCATGATTTTTTATTCAAATAACCAGTTCAGTTTTTTCTATTATGTCAATAAGATCAAAAACTATTATTCATGTAATTTGTATATAAATGTAACTTAAAAAAACCGAGCAAGGCTCGGTCATCCCGGTACTATATATATATATATATATATATATATATATATATATATATATATATATATATATGTGTGTGTGTGTGTGTGTGTGTAATATATAATAGGAACCAAAGAAACTCATGCCTTACCACCACCATAATGGCAAAACGTCGTTCCTACTACAATTGCTGCGATGCGAATTGGGTGGATGCTAAATGACCAAGAAGAGTTTTCAGATATATTATTCTTTAAGTTACCGAAAGATTTTAGTGCGAAGTTATGAAAGGTGTTCCTTATTGAAAGAAAAATATAATTTAATAACATTTCTATTTACATTCAATTAACTAGTTTAACTTATTTTTAATTCCCGACGTTTCGGGTGCTTTACAGCAATCATGGCTATGGATCACGGGAGGTTCCCTCCCCTCCCCCTGATCATGGACCCCAAATAATTAATTAAACGCTATAAAATCCGTTAATAGAGTATTATTCACTGTGTAGTGTTCGTGAAAATTAAAAAATTATTAATAACGTTTCTTTGCATTATTCACCAAGAAAACTTGGCGGCGCGTGTTTTAAATCTAGAAATAGAAGCGTAATGAAGACAGTTATCAATTATATCATTGATAATTATATACGAGCAAGAAAATTGAACCACAGAAGATTTAAAAGCCTTCTGGAACGACTAGGAAGTCAGTATATCGACGTCCTTTTACATACCTCGGTGCGATGGTTATGTAGAGGAAAAGTTTTGGAAGGGTTTTTTCTTCACGCCATGAAATAATACTATTATATTTAAGTATATATAAGTGTTCTCTAAATTACAAAATGATGAATGATGGCGTATTTTAGCCTTTCTATGTGATATAACGGAAAAACTCAATAATCTCAATCGGAGTTTACGAGGTAAAAATAATGTGATCTCCAATATGGCAAATAAAGTGTTTGCATTTGAAGAAAAGCTAAGCATTTATCATGAAGAAATACAGAACAAACAACTACAAATTTTTAAAACTGTGATGAAAACTACACAGGACGGTACCAAAATTTCGAAAGAAAACTGCTCCATAATTTCAAATTACATAAGTGCACTTTTAAGTGAATTCCGAAAAAGATTCCAAGATCTAAGAAAAATAAAAAAGTTTGTTACTTATTGAAAATCCAGGGCATTTGGAAACAACGTCTCTCTCAGAGTTGGCTTCAGTTTAAAACTGTAATTACTCAGAGTTGTTTGATGAATTCATCGACTTTAAAAACGACACCAATCTAGAAGTTCTGTTTAAAGAAAAAAGGGCAAACAGGGAATATGTTGAATTTTGGAGTATTGTTCAACAAAAAATATAAAAGTATCCAAAAATGTGCCGAAATACTGCAAACATTCTTTGGGTCTACGTATGTGTGCGAACCGTCTTTTTCAAAAATGAAATACTCAAAGAACGTGTACAGAAATAAACTTACGGCTCCTCAACTGGATGATGTAATAAGGTTAAAAAAAGTTCAAAGTTTAAAAAAAGTGTTCACAGTATCAAAAATCGCATTAAAAAAACTTATTTGTTAAAACTTCGTTTTTCATTAATAAAATAAATAAATCGTTAACTTGGAATTACGTTTTATTTAAAACGTAAATAATTTTTCTTGTGGTCCTCGACACCATAACTGCAATGTGTTTATGGCCCCTATAAAAAAAAGTTGAGTATGGCTGTTTTAGAGTATTGAATTCGTATCACTTTCGATATTTTTTTAAAACGATATATTTATTAAAAAAATTAAAAACAATCAAGCAAGAAAAACAACTGCAAAAGCATCCCTCCTGTGCTGTTTTTTTGTCGTTCAAACGTCCAGTAAGATAATTTCCCCCCTCAGCCTACTACATCATGCAAAATATGACTGTATATCGATATTTCTCACGCGATAATTATCGATATTGTTCGATATTGTTTAAAAATATCGATACGATAAATATCAATATTTTTTTATTTACCCATCCCTAACTGAGGTTTCAAGCGAAATGTTTGCGCAATAAATCAAAACAGGAACCAAAAATCACATAACTCTTATTGCATTAGATTAAGATTCATCAGTATTATCAAAATATGTGAAAAAAATAAGTATCGCTTTTTATTTTTATGAGACAATTTGTGACAAAAATACATAATATTTTTTTTGGATAAAAATGTACCTAAACTCAAGACGGTATCGTTAATTTTGTGGAAAATGTCAACGGAAAATCGTTTTTACGAATAAGAACCAATCTATACGTGATAGTTATTAGTTAGTATATTTCATTTAGTTTTGTATTGTAATAAAGTGTACCGAAAAGCAGCATAATTATGCCCGATTTGCAAACGCGTCCTTATTGCGTAAGTTTGTGTGCGTAGTGCATGTACAACAGTTTTCGATTAAACAGTATTCGGGCATACCGAACCTTCTCCTTTTGTTTATATAAACAATGCATTAACTCAATTTCTTGAAGGTATAAAAAATTAGAAAATCTTTAAGTTTCCCAAATATCAAAATTAAAATCACAACAGTTAACAATTAGCAAATGTTTACGTGGCACGCTGCATTTATGCTAGGTATACATACATATATATACATACATATAGGTATACATAGCTGCAGTACGAATGGGTCGATACCAGCGTGAAACAGCCGAATAATACTGTCGCTGTGTCCTCAAAGATGACACCGCATCCACATTTTTAATCTTAATATCGATAATAGATGTGGATAGATGTCGATGGGACACAGTATTCAATTACCATAGGGTGAATGAACTATGTGTTCGCTTGTCAGGCTTATTATATTAACAAGTGGTAAAATTGAAAAAAAATTACACCTGACTTTAAAACGACCGAATCGTTGTATTCGAAGTTTTTTTTTTATAGAATAGGGTGACAAACGAGCGCACAGTCCACCTGATGGTAAGTGGATGCTGCGGCCCATAGACATCTACATCTATCTTCCATTACAAATCAAAATGCAGATGCGTTGTCACCCGTGAGGACTGAGATGGAATGCCTCATTTCCAGTAAAAAGGGTCTCCGGTTCTCTACACTCACCATACGAAATACAGCAGCATTAAGCTACTATTTCACGCTGGTATTCTGTGAGAGCGTGGTCCTTCCCCGGTCGAGCCGACCCATTCGTGCTACAACTATACTACTAATATAATTGCAGCATGGCTCTACCACGTAAAACGCATTATTAAAGATAAGGAAGTCAATTAAAGTCAAATAAAGATAACTCAAATACTACTGGTCAGATTTTGATTAAAACGTGGCACCACAGGAGAAGCACCAGTTTTCAGATAAAAGAAGAAGCATCAAAACCAGTTCACACAGATAAAAGTTATGAGGTATAACACACATTAAAAAAACATACAGTCGAATTGAATACCTCCTCCATTTTGAAGTCAATAAAAAAGTAAAAGTATTACGATCTTGGTTAGTATACTCGTATCATTATATATGTAATTCATGTAGACGCGTAAAATTTTCGTGGTACACAACGTTTCGCGTGTAAACACGACTTTCCTAAAATACGTCGAATATAGAACGTCGGGAAACTAACGCATATATTACTAGTAGTTGTAAGTTTATCGGAATCGTTAGACTTCGACGCTAGTTTTATAGTACACTTACTAGAAAATAAACGCACAAAGTAACAACTAGCACTCTTACTTTTAAAATGTATATAAAACGTGCTACCTTAGTTATTCTCAAATTATTTTGTAAGCAACGATCAATAAAGTAAGACCCTCTCGCGTTAGCATAACCGACTTTTAAGAATATCGCCGATAGGCAATTTATACTCAATAAATAGTAACAAATCATACAAGATAAGAACATACATTGATCAAAGCTCATAGTAAGTGTCTACCATATTGTGTAGATAAAAAAATAATGATAATAATAATAATTCTTCATTTACATTTTTATAGTTTAAATAGTTTTTACAAATATATACAATACATCATGAGGACTAATTTAAAAGGGGTAGAATCCTGAGTCTTCTGTAGACTTAGTAACCTGTATTTAAAAACATAATAAACTGATCTTTCTCTCTTTCTCTCTCTCTCTGTATGTGTGTGTGTGTGTGTTTGTGTGTGTGTGTGTGTGTGTGTGTGTGTGTGTGTGTGTGTGTGTGTGTTTGTGTGTGTGTGTGTGTGTGTGTGTGTGTGTGTGTGTGTGTGTGTGTGTGTTCGTGAGTGTGTATGTATTAAGTAGAAAATTTATGTATATGTATATTAGTTTGCGAACTTTACATGTTAAGAGATTTATATGCATTTTAAAATTTAGGTGTTTATCTAATATAATACCGAGATACTTTATATTATCTACAGAATTTATCATCAGAGCTTTCAACTTGATGGGAACATTTGAGTGCGAGCTGGGACTGATAGAGAAAGTTATAAATTTAGTTTTGGAAGTATGTATTAATAGTAAGTGTGTAAAAGCCAACTATATATTTGATTAAAACTACGTTGTGATTTACTTTCAAGATCTTTCCAAGATGTTGCGTAGAAAGCAATAGCTGTGTCGTCCGCAATAGAAACGATTTTTACGTTACCAGTGTGAAGATTGCACAATTCATTAATAAAAAATAAGAACTAGTGTCGGGCCAAGAATACTTCCCTGGGGTCCACCAAGGAAGTATTCTTGGCCCGACTCTAGTTCCATTGTACCATAACCACAAAAGAAACGGGGGTTCGTTACCAGTTATGCAGTCAGATATTTTAACCATTTGAGTGTGATTTGTAAGATAATTTCTGAAAAAGTCTAATAAATAAATCTTTAAATACAAATACATACCTACAAAGATTTAATAGCACTTAACGCAACTTTAAACTTAAACCCTAGTCATATTTTACCCGAAGGAGGAGATTCTCAATTCGACTGTATTTTTTTTGTGCGTTACCTTAGAACTTTTTTCTAGATAAACCGAATTTGATGAATCTTTTTTTGTTTGAAAGCTGGTAACCGTGATCCCATATAAATTATATCATAATCTGACCAGTAGTTTTAGATTTATCTTTAATAATACGTATTTAATTGACATGGACTACATTGATGTTCTCATTTTATTTATATTGAAGTAGGTTGTGCAATTTTTTTTATTTTACCACTTGTTTAAATTTTATTGTACAAATTACCGAGATATTTATTATTATCTAAAATTAATTTCTTCCTATGTACGAAAATAAATATATTGGTATGTACTTTAATACGTAAAAAGTACAGTAAATATAGATACATTAATAAATATAGTAAAAAAAATCCTGACATTTCTTAAATCCGATCGTAATCCTGACAAAAGCCCAAAAGTTTGACATGTCAGTACAGATCCTGACATATGGTATCCCTATCCTCATGCGTACTTGTCTTTACATGACTTCACATGTCTCCGAAAAAAAATTTATTTCTCAAGCTGGCAATACATGCTGGCCAAGACTCAACCAACGTGAGTGCTACAGTGTACATGTTGGCTAATTTTATATGAGTCACATGGCCGACTAACATGTGGACACGACTTGCCGAATGTAATTTAATTTGTGCAGAGAACCGACACTGTTCTGAAGTGAGACGATCCGTGGCGAGCGATCCCGAGTGATGGCAAGGCACGTCAAACGAACCGCGTACACATTGGCGCTCGCCTGCACTCAGCCAGCTAGGCGAGCGACGACGAGCAATGGCGATGCTAGATAAATGAGGTGTCTATACATGGCTACTCGCCTTCGCTCGGCCAACATGTATAGCCGGATTTAGACGTGTTTTTCTTAACCGTCGAACACACGGTGAATCAGCACTTAAAATAACAATTAACGAATTCCTTAGCGCCGGCGGGGATCGAACCAGGGTTGCTCGCGTACTGTGAGATTTACGACGAGCGGTTGGCTCCTGAGCTACCACGGCTGTTTACTGCTTATGAAGATACAAAATAAAAATAAATAATACGGCAAAAGCGGGTCAATTTCAGAAGTTATGCAATTTAACTTTTGCTGTATGATAACACCAGCCGAGAAGATACTGCGCAGAAGGAACGACTGACGTTAACGTTGAACGGTTGCGAGCACACATTATATTTTTGGTATCGTTTTGAAATGAATTAAATTCAATACTAAAACATAAAACATTTTAAAATAATGTTGTATTTTTGGATATTATAATATCATCACGTCGTCGAGTTCAAGTTTTATTGAAGTCCTAACACTTATTATGTGGACCACAAAGAAGCTGGCTTGGAAGTATAATCGCTCAGATAAATGAATAAGTGCACTAAATTGCTCACTAATTGCTCAATTTAAATCCACATTTGCTCACACTATTAATGAATTATTTTATTAGTTATTAATAATTAAAAATACAAAATATTTTTTCCCTATTATACTTAAAAACAATGAACTTTTCTAAAAACGAATAAATACCATTAATTGCTCAAGAAATGCTTAATTCAAAACCGTATTTGATTACACTATTAATTAATTATTTAATTAAAAATTAAAAATTAAAAGTACAATTTTTTTTCCATAACCGATCAGAATATTAAATAGGTGCACAAAATTGCTCACTAATTGCTCATTTCAAATCTGCAATTGCTCACAATATTTATCAATTATTTTATTAGTTATTAATAATTAAAAATACAAAATTGTTATTGCCTTAAAACCAAAGAAATTTTTTAAAAATGAATAAGTACTCCTAATTGCTCACAAAATGTCTAACCGTAATACGCAATTGCTCAAACTATTTACTATTTATTTAATTAGTAATTAATAATTAAAAGTACAAAATTTTTTATTCCTTAACCGATCAGAATATTCAATAAGTGCACAAAATTGCTCACTAATTGTTCATTTTAAATCTGCAGTTGCTCACAATATTTATCAATTATTTTAATAGTTATTAATAATTAAAAATACAAAATTGTTATTTCCAAAAAACCAAAGAACTTTTTCAAAAATGAATAAGTACTCCTAACTGCTCACAAAATGCCTAACCGTAATACGCATTTGCTCAAACTATTTACTAATTATTTAATTAGTAATTAATAATTAAAAGTAAAAAAAAAATTTTCCTTAACCGATCAGAATATTCAATAGGTGCACAAAATTGCTCACTAATTGCTCATTTCAAATCTGCAGTTTATCACAATATTTATCAATTATTTTAATAGTTATTAATAATTAAAAATACAAAATTGTTATTTCCAAATGCCTAACCGTAATATGCAATTGCTCAAACCATTTACTAACTATTTAATTAGTAATTAATAATTAAAAGTAAAAAAATTTTTTCCTTTACCGATCATAATATTGAATAGGAACACGAAATTTCTCACTAATTGCTCATTTCAAAACTGCAATTGCTCACGATATTTATCAATTATTTTAATAGTTATTAATAATTAAAAATACAAAATTGTTATTTCCAAAAAACCAAAGAACTTTTTCAAAAATGAATAAGTACTCCTAACTGCTCACAAAATGCCTAACCGTAATACGCAATTGCTCAAACTATTTACTAAATATTTAATTAGTAATTAATAATTAAAATTACGAATTTTTTTTCCTTAGCCGATCAGAATATTGAATAGGTGTATAAAATTGCTCACTAATTGCTCATTTCAAATCTGCAGTTGCTCACAATATTTATCGATTATTTTATAAGTAATTAATAATTAAAAATACAAAATTGTTATTTCCAAAAAACCAAAGAACTTTTTTAAAAATAAATAATTACTCCTAATTGCTCACAAAAGGCCTAACCGTAATACGCATTTGCTCAAACTATTTACTAATTATTTAATTAGTAATTAATAATTAAAAGTAAGAAAAAAATTTTCCTTAACCGATCAGAATATTCAATAGGTGCACAAAATTGCTCACTAATTGCTCATTTCAAATCTGCAGTTGCTCACAATATTTATCAATTATTTTATTAGTTATTAATAATTAAAAATACAAAATTGTTATTGCCTCAAAACCAAAGATATTTTTTAATAATTAATAAGTACTCCTAATTGCCCACAAAATGCCTAACCGTAATATGCAATTGCTCAAACTATTTACTAATTATTTATTTAGTAATTAATAATTAAAAGTAAAAAAATTTTTTCCTTGACCGATCATAATATTGAATATTAGCACAAAATTTCTCACTAATTGCTCATTTCAAAACTGCAATTGCTCACGATATTTATCAATTATTTTAATAGTTATTAATAATTAAAAATACAAAATTGTTATTTCCAAAAAACCAAAGAACGTTTTCAAAAATGAATAAGTACTCCTAACTGCTCACAAAATGCCTAACCGTAATACGCAATTGCTCAAACTATTTACTAAATATTTAATTAGTAATTAATAATTAAAATTACGAATTTTTTTTCCTTAGCCGATCAGAATATTGAATAGGTGTATAAAATTGCTCACTAATTGCTCATTTCAAATCTGCAGTTGCTCACAATATTTATCGATTATTTTATAAGTAATTAATAATTAAAAATACAAAATTGTTATTTCCCAAAAACCAAAGAAATTTTTTAAAAATAAATAAGTACTCCTAATTGCTCACAAAAGGCCTAACCGTAATACGCATTTGCTCAAACTATTTACTAATTATTTAATTAGTAATTAATAATTAAAAGTAAGAAAAAAATTTTCCTTAACCGATCAGAATATTCAATAGGTGCACAAAATTGCTCACTAATTGCTCATTTCAAATCTGCAGTTGCTCACAATATTTATCAATTATTTTATTAGTTATTAATAATTAAAAATACAAAATTGTTATTGCCTCAAAACCAAAGATATTTTTTAAAAATTAATAAGTACTCCTAATTGCTCACAAAATGCCTAATCGTAATATGCAATTGCTCAAACTATTTACTAATTATTTATTTAGTAATTAATAATTAAAAGTAAAAAAATTTTTTCCTTGACCGATCATAATATTGAATATTAGCACAAAATTTCTCACTAATTGCTCATTTCAAAACTGCAATTGCTCACGATATTTATCAGTTATTTTAATAGTTATTAATAATTAAAAATACAAAATTGTTATTTCCAAAAACCAAAGAACTTTTTCAAAAATGAATAAGTTCTCCTAACTGCTCACAAAATGCCTAACCGTAATACGGAATTGCTCAAACTATTTACTAAATATTTAATTAGTAATTAATAATTAAAAGTAAAAAAAATTTTTCCTTTACCGATCATAATATTGAATAGGAGCACAAAATTTCTCACTAATTGCTTATTTAAAAACTGCAATTGCTCACGATATTTATCAATTATTTTAATAGTTATTAATAATTAAAAATACAAAATTGTTATTTCCAAAAAACCAAAGAACTTTTTCAAAAATGAATAAGTACTCCTAACTGCTCACAAAATGCCTAACCGTAATACGCATTTGCTCAAACTATTTACTAATTATTTAATAAGTAATTAATAATTAAAAGTAAAAAAAAATTTCCTTTACCGATCAGAATATTCAATAGGTGCACAAAATTGCTCACTAATTGCTCATTTCAAATCTGCAGTTTATCACATTATTTATCAATTATTTTAATAGTTATTAATAATTAAAAATACAAAATTGTTATTTCCAAATGCCTAACCGTAATATGCAATTGCTCAAACCATTTACTAACTATTTAATTAGTAATTAATAATTAAAAGTACAAAATTTTGTATTCCTTAACCGATCAGAATATACAATAGGTGCACAAAATTGCTCACTAATTGTTCATTTCGAATCTCCAGTTGCTCACAATATTTATCAATTATTTTAATAGTTATAAATAATTAAAAATACAAAATTGTTATTTCCAAAAAAGCAAAGAATTTTTTTTAAAAATGTATAAGTACCTACTCTTAATTGCTCACAAAATGCTTAACCGTAATACGCAATTACGCAAACCATTTATTAATTATTTAATTAGTAATTAATAATTAAAAGTAAAAAAGAATCCTTAACCGATCATAATATTGAATAGGTGCACAAAATTGCTCTCTAATTGCTCATTTCAAATCCGTAATTGCTTACACTATTTATCAATTATTTAATAGTAATTAATAGTAGTTACGTTGTACCAGTTCTGGCTCACTGAGTCAGAAGTGGTACAAGTACAACGTTCGTCGAGACTCACGATCCTAAAAAAAAAAAGTTTTGGCATGCTCTGATCACGAATCTGCGGTCCATTTTTGCGTAGGATGCACGGTTCCGGAGATGTGCAGATCAATTAATTCTTATCTAATTGATATCCGGTGAAGGCCTCCACCGTCATTAGCGCTCCATTGATCTTATCTACTTATCTATTGTTCATTGAATACCGTCATTATCTATTCTTCCTCAGCGTGGTGCTATTGTATAATACTCTTTTGTTCCTATTTACACTAATCTGAATCATCAATAAAACACATTACCTAATTTTGTTAAAATTTTTATTTACAAAATACAAAATCTTATTACTTATTATCTATAAACCAGTCTTGTGCGCTCTTCGCTCTATGAGCTGACGCCGAATCTTGTTGGAATACCCAGTGCCTGTTATTGAACATGGTATGAGAAACAGGTTACAGAAGGTTCGTCAGGACTGTATTTTGATACACAACTGCATTCGTTTTTACACCTTTCTCACAAAAATGTACCTCTGTTAAGCCCCAATAAGAAACTCCCAACCATACCATGAGCGAGGATGGAAAATGACTTCGTTGGACACGCGGAATACGGTTGCTCGCTTCTTCACTACTGTGTGCGTACACCTTATCATTTTGTTTGTTGTAGCTCTCTTCTACGATTAGGGTTCCTAGTTGACTACGGAACCCTAGCAATGTTTATTTGCCTATATATAACGATCTACATAGGTACATTAGGAGAGGTTTGGCCAACGACGGATTGTCGCTTCTGTTTTGTTGCTAGAATAATGGTTTGAAGTAGATTTTGATTTGTAAAAGTGATGCGATTTTGTGAATTGTCTGCGCTTGTGAACTATTAGAGAAAATGACGAAACAAAGGTTTAATGTTTAATGTAGAGGCAGCAGCTTCACCTTCTTTAGATATTCTACTCACGGTTTTCTCTGATATGCCTGAAATAGACACCAAATTTGTATCATTTTATAAAATTAAATATTTATAAAATACAAATACAGACATTATCATAAAAAAATAAATTAAATTAACTGAGATACGTACTTTTTTATTTTAATTCGTAATGTTAGTAATTTCTTATTATTACTAAAGGCATTTTGCATGAAGCTGGCATCCCTATTTTACTAACCTGTCATGGCGGCGACGCGAGTTCGCACTTGATTGAGTGGAATTAACGGGGCTTGGTTTGCCTTTTCTCTCTCACAAAAGGCACGCACCTTCAACACAACCTCGCTTGCACTGCTTCTAAATGGTTTCGGCATAATTAATTCGGAATATTTTAAATAATAACACAAAAACGAGCGTTATAATCACAAACTGACAACAGATTGACAAGCAATAGTGCCAACATCACAGCAGGGGACATCTTACGGTGAACGGGCTATAGTATAAGTAGTACGTAATATTATATATTAGTCTATGGTCTATGTAGATAATCATAAAAAATAAAACTGGTTACAACTTTTATGTCCCAAGTTCTAAAAGTCTAAGAATTTAAAATTTGTCTATCCTACTAACTACCAATTAAAACCAAAAATATCCTAAAACACGAAATTTTATTAGCGGTACGAAACTCCCATACAAGCCTGCCATTCCCCCCTGATACTTCTTACTCTACTTTACACTACTTATTATATAATTTTTACATTACTTATTATATAACTATGCTTGTCGCCGCGATCGCCGACAGTAACGGTTTCGTGCACTCCTAGTTTTTTAAATAAAATAAATGTGTCTAGTGTTTAAACTTACTTAAAATTAATATCAATAGATGCAGTATTTTATTGGTGTTCGAGTGCTTAAATCATTCAGTGTTTTCATGATAAATTGTGATAGAAATACTCCAAAAAGTGTGAGAAGCACCGTAGTCATTTTTAAAAGTTGCAGTCAGTTGATTATTTTGCAACGGGTATGCAATAAATTATAAGTCACTTACATTATTCAACGAACATTTATCTCCGTAAAGTGAATCGCTTATTCAAAGAGTATATCAGCGAGCAGTTGGCGCTGTGGCTTACGCATTAACGCAACAAGAAAATAAGTATAAGAGGCGTTAGATCGAATCCCAACGGTTGAGGTCTTTTTTAACTTTATTTACAAAAATTACTTAGTTTGAGATTAGCAAAACAATTAATATGAATTGCTCTGCCTGCAATAAGAAGCTACTTCGCACTGACCGCTACTTAGCATGTAATCACTGTCGTTCAAAATATCATATTGAGTGCCTAAATTTAAGTAAAGAACAATTTACGGCTTTGACTACTGAATATAAATCAAAGTGGATGTGTCCATCTTGTAGTAATATAACTAAACGTAAACAATCGAATGTCAATACGCCTGTCCAACAAACGCTTGTACCACTCGTAGAGAAACCATTGAATTCGCCCCTTGAAAATTCAAGCTGTTCATCAACCGATTCCCAATTACTTTCCTCAAACGACGACAATCTCGTCACCATGGGTAAAATTAGTACCTTATTGGATAAAAAACTTAATAATTATCTATCGGATTTCGTGGAAAGTTTTAGAAAAGCATTGAAGGATGACGTCAAAAACCTAGTACAAGCGGAGATGGACTCAGTTGTGCAGCAGCTTAAAGACGATTTTACTGTAACCACTAACTTTATATGTGATGAACAGTCTTCCCTAAAGCAAGAAATTGAAAATAAGAGTCACATAATAAAACACCTAGAATCTGAAACTCTTCGATTTCAAAAGGAGATTAATGTTCTGACCAATCGTTTAACATCAATTGAAAAAATTTCCCGTAGCAAAAATTTAGAAATTCAGTTAGTACCAGAAAGTCGAAATGAAAATCCAATGCTGTTATTCCGCAACCTGTGTAAAACAGTAAATATTCAAATAGATGATGAGAACATTCATTCTTGCCGTAGAGTTGCCAAATACGACATCTCCTCCGAACGCCCTAGAAATATTCTTGTAACTCTCATCAACCCACGCTTAAGGGACCAAGTTCTCTCCGCATGTTATCGTTATAATAAAGCCAATAAAGACAATCCCTTGAATACCAACAACATCGGATTAAATTGCGAAAAGCGAAAAATTTATGTGACTGAACATCTTTTTCCGGAATGTAAGGCTCTTCATGCTGCTGCTAGAAATTTTGCAAAGGAGAAGAAATATAAGTATGTATGGGTTAAGTTCGGACGTATATATATTCGAAAGGAAGACACTGCGGCTTGCATACACATTAGAAATATGGAATGCTTAAACAAGCTGTCATAATATCACAATTTTTTGTTGCTATATTTGGTTTATGTATTTGGGAATTTTAGTATTGTATAATGTTAATTTATTATCAAAATGTTAATCGCTTAAGATCAAAAACAAAAGAGTTCTATCTTAATGTACTTAATAATGATTATGATATTATCTGTATAACTGAAACAAACTTAAATAGCACTATTTTTGACGGTGAATTCATTGACACTCGCTATAATGTTGTAAGGCGCGACAGATATCAATCGAATGCACGTAAATCTGAGGGCGGGGGAATTCTAATCGCCGTTAAAAAAGAAATAAATTTCATTTATCAAGTTTCCTGGAATAGTGAGCTAGAAGACTTGTGGATCAGTATATTGCCAAAAGCCACTAATGTTAAAATTATTAATATTTGTCTCTGTTACCTTCCGCCAGATCTGCCTTTAGACTGCATCGAAAATTTTTTTACAAACTGTCAAAACGTAATTATGCGATATCGCAACACAGAAGAATTTCTTTGTATAGGGGATTTTAATATACCCGACGTTGACTGGTCTAAATCATCACAGTATAATTATATGATTCCTCTTCACCCGCGAGGTCAAAAAGCTAATCTGCTTTGTGATACCCTTAGAATATGTAACCTCGATAATTATAACAGTATATCAAATAACAACGGACGATTTTTAGACCTAATTCTTTTCAGTTCAAACAGCATTCAGGTTTATGAAGTGGAGCCATTGAGTCGCTTAGATAACCACCACCCCTCATTAGTTGCAGATATTAATCTTGTTGAAATAAACTCAAATAATTTTAAAAACAAAAAACAAAAACGACCAAATTTTTTCAAAAGCAATTATTCAAAAATAAATCTTGAATTAAAATCAGTTAAATGGCATAATATCTTGTCAATTCATAAAGATATTGATAGCATGACTGACGCATTTTACGCAGAGCTTAGGAATATTATTGCAAAACATACACCTATGACCAAAATTGACACAAACAACTATCCAGTATGGTTCACGCCTGCTTTAAGGCAAAGCTTAGAAGAAAAACTAAAATATCATCGTCGTTTCAAAAAATATAAGAATCCTCGGGATTATGATACATTTTCCATGTTACGTAACAGATGTAAAAAACTTATTAAAAATGACTATAAAAATTTTGTATCGTCCGTCGAATCTTCTTTAGATGACGACATAAAATTCTTTTGGCGTTTTGTCAATGACAAGAAAAATAATGCTAATAGTATTCCCAAAACGATGAAATATGGTAATCACATCTCCTCCGATGAAAAAGAAATATGTGAGCTTTTCTCTAATTATTTCAGTTCTGTCTTTGCAAACCCAGAGGAGACTACCTTATATTCTCACAATGAATTATCCAATCGTAGTAATTGTACCCTAAGTGATATCAAAATCACACCAGACCACATACAGCAAAAGATCGCGAAATTAGACCAAAGAAAAGGCTCTGGACCAGATGGTATTCCTCCTTTATTCATTAAGAAATGCGGGAAGGAATTAAGTAATCCCTTGTGTATTATATTTAATGCATCCATTAAGGCAGGTATTTTTCCATCAGTATGGAAAATAGCTCATATTGTTCCGATTTATAAATCTGGCGACAGATCAAATTGCGAAAATTATCGACCCGTAAGCATCTTGTCTTGCCTTGGTAAATTGTTTGAATCATTGGTGTATGATTCTCTTTATCATCATATTCAACCTTTCCTATCGCTTCGACAACATGGCTTCATTAAGAACAGATCGACGACTTCTAATTTACTTGAATACAAACACTATCTTTGCAGTGCTTTCGCCAAGAGAAAACAGGTTGATAGCATATATACCGATTTCTCAAAAGCATTCGATAGAGTAAACCATAATATTTTATGTATTAAATTAGCATGTTACGGAATACATGGGAGTCTGTTGAGATGGACTGAATCATACCTCAACAGGAGAAGTCAGTTAGTTACTATAAAAGGTTTCAAATCCCCACCCGTTTCTGTGACATCGGGTGTGCCACAAGGGTCCCATTTAGGTCCTTTATTTTTTATTACGTTTATTAACGATCTCATTGATAAATTGACATGTCCATGCCTGTTGTATGCAGATGATTTGAAGATATTTTCCGTTATTGATACACTCAGCAATTCGTTCATTCTTCAGTCGAATTTAGACTCCATTCATAATTGGTGTAAGGAAAATCTAATGCACCTGAATACGAGAAAATGTTTTGTGTTATCATTTAGTAACAAGAAGCACAGACTTACATTTGAGTATAAAATAAATGGACAGGTACTTGATAGAAAATCCGTAGTTAAGGATCTTGGAATACTGTTTGATGAAAAGCTTACGTTTCGCGATCATTACGATCATGTAATATCTAAAAGTACAAAACTTCTTGGCTTTATATTTAGAACTGCAAAGACTTTTAAAAATCCACGAAGCTTTCTTATTTTGTACTGTTCCCTAGTTCGCAGTATTTTAGAGTACAACATAATTATTTGGTTTCCATACTACGCTGTCCACGTAGATCGTATTGAACGTGTTCAAAAGAAATTTCTATCAATCCTCTGCTATAGGTACGGTTTAAATAGAAGTCTGCCCTCCTATGAAGAGAAACTGAAAAAGTTTAACATTATGTCACTACAAACTCGGTGTAAATATCAGGATATGACTTGCCTTTTCAAAATCATTCATTCTTTTATAGATTCCCCCACCCTCCTTTCATTTGTCAAGATTAATACTAAGCCCCATCGTCGGTATACTTTCTTAAATACTTTTGCTTTGCAAGTTTATAGAAATAATACGTCCTATTACAATCCTCTTGTAAGAATGTGTCGCCTATATAATGACTTATTGATTAATAATAGTAAAAATATAGACATTTTTAATAACAAATTAAACAATTTCAAAAAATCTGTATTAGATATATTTTGTAAATAAGGCATTCAAGGCTTAAAATTTAAATATATAGGTTAATGAACATTATTTTAATAAAGATTTAATTTTTCAAAATTTTCCACAACATAAGTTCATAAATATAGTATGTTTATAAGTAAGGTTATAATTATTTGTGCTGTAAAATCGTTACTGTTACTTAATATCATGTTGTGTGCACATGTTTTGGAATACCATCCAGATTGTAACTTTGTATTTATTATTTTCAATTGTTCATATTTTTGGTGTTATTCTGTTTTGTGTACCTAAATAAATAAAATAAAATAAAATATAACGATTTTAATGTAATTTAGTAATATAATCATGTTAAAAAAATAATAACAAGAATATTTTTCCGCAAAAATATTTAATTACGTAAAATCTTATACACAGTTAACAAAACAATATAATCAAGTAAATATTAAACATATCTTTTTTACACTAAGGCATAAAATAATAAAACAATTCGAAGATCTGGTAGTGTAGTTTTTAAAACTGTTGGAGTCGGTTTTAAATCATTTATTTCGGTCCATTTGTTTTGAATTGTCCTAATATAAGCTATATAATGTCCAACACCATCTGGTATAATCGATGGTTGGAATTCAATCACTCCAGCCAGTAAATATTTTTTATCCCTAATATTTAAACATATAGGGATTTCTCTCAAATTACTTCTTGAACATGTTTGTTGTTTATCTGTTTTAGAAGAAAGTAATTTTTCATAAAAATGACTCACGTTCAAACATAAGTATGAATCGAAATTTAGTGTTCGACCGATTACATGTTCTTTACATTTTTTACAGAAAAACTTTTCATTTTCAATATCACAATTTCTTCCAGAAAATCAAAGCCATTATTCCATATTAATGTAGCGTTCACGTTTAATAATGATTTTTTTTGTTTCAGAACATTTACATCTCACGCAAAATGTCTGTTCATAATGTATCAGTAAATTCTGAATTAATTCAGTTACATCATCCTTACAGTCAATTAAGTAATTTTGTTCGCCATATATCTTGCGTAATAAATTAAATCTTTAACTTTTAAACGCGGCAGTAGCTCCAAATTCAGCATAAAATAATATAATTTCTAGGAATTCAGACTTACTTTTTTGATTGTCAATAAAAAGTTTTAAGTTTTTGAAGTTTAAATAAACAAAAGAAAAAAGTTCAACTATACTATCAAATGGGCAAGTATTTTTTATTGATAATTTTAACTTTCCAACCTTCCGAGGGTTACTGACGCAGCCATTTTGAATTATTTGCCGCTTTTTAGTTTTCTTGGAATTTTTGGCTGCTGCATTTTGATGTAGTACTTTTACAGATGGAAATGGAACAACATATGTTCCTCGTTTGACTGTTGGGCATGGAGTACTTGTTAAAATTTGTTTGCGTTTGACTGACTTCTGAGTTTCGTGAATTTTAAATTTAATCGGTTTCTCGTCAAAGACTATTGAAAATTTATTTTCTACGTTTTCTTTGCCTGGAATATTTGACGGTTTTGATGTATCAGGATATGTTTCAGAGGTAGAATGGAATTTTGGCTCAGAGAAATTTAAATTTTTATTAGATAAAATACTATTTTCTTCAGTTGGTAATTCGACAGAATATACTGGCTTATATACTTCTGACTCAGTGAGCCAGAACTGGTACAACGTAACTACTATTAATTACTATTAAATAATTGATAAATAGTGTAAGCAATTACGGATTTGAAATGAGCAATTAGAGAGCAATTTTGTGCACCTATTCAATATTATGATCGGTTAAGGATTTTTTTTTACTTTTAATTATTAATTACTAATTAAATAATTAATAAATGGTTTGCGTAATTCCGTATTATGGTTAGGCATTTTGTGAGCAGTTAGGAGTACTTATTCATTTTTGAAAAAGTTCTTTGGTTTTTTGGAAATAACAATTTTGTATATTTAATTATTAATAACTATTAAAATAATTGATAAATGTCGTGAGCAATTGCAGTTTTGAAATGAGCAATTAGTGAGAAATTTTGTGCTCCTATTCAATATTATGATCGGTAAACAAAACCCTATCAACGTTCGTTCGGTTCGGTAAAGGAAAATTTTTTTTTAATTTTAATTATTAATTACTAAATAAATAATTAGTAAATAGTTTGAGCAATTGCATATTACGGTTAGGCGTTTTGTGAGCAATTAGGAGTACTTATTCATTTTTAAAAAATATCTTTGGTTTTGAGGCAATAACAATTTTGTATTTTTAATTATTAATAACTAATAAAATAATTGATAAATATTGTGAGCAACTGCAGATTTGAAATGAGCAATTAGTGAGCAATTTTGTGCACCTATTGAATATTCTGATCGGTTAAGGAAAAATTTTTTTTTACCTTTAATTATTAATCACTAATTAAATAATTAGTAAATAGTTTGAGCAAATGCGTATAACGGTTAGGCATTTTGTGAGCAATTAGGAGTACTTATTTATTTTTAAAAAAGTTCTTTGGTTTTTTGGAAATAACAATTTTGTATTTTTAATTATTAATAACTAATAAAATAATCGATAAATATTGTGAGCAATTGCAGATTTGAAATGAACAATTAGTGAGCAATTTTATACACCTATTCAATATTCTGATCGGCTAAGGAAAAAAATTTTTGTAATTTTAATTATTAATTACTAATTAAATATTTAGTAAATAGTTTGAGCAATTGCGTATTACGGTTAGGCATTTTGTGAGCAGTTAGGAGTACTTATTCATTTTTGAAAAAGTTCTTTGGTTTTTTGGAAATAACAATTTTGTATTTTTAATTATTAATAACTATTAAAATAATTGATAAATATTGTGAGCAACTGCAGATTCGAAATGAACAATTAGTGAGCAATTTTGTGCACCTATTGTATATTCTGATCGGTTAAGGAATAAAAAATTTTGTACTTTTAATTATTAATTACTAATTAAATAGTTAGTAAATGGTTTGAGCAATTGCGTATTACGGTTAGGCATTTTGTGAGCAATTAGGAGTACTTATTTATTTTTAAAAAAGTTCTTTGGTTTTTTGGGAATAACAATTTAGTATTTTTAATTATTTATAACTATTAAAATAATTGATAAATATTGTGAGCAACTGCAGATTCGAAATGAACAATTAGTGAGCAATTTTGTGCACCTATTGAATATTCTGATCGGTTAAGGAATAAAAAATTTTGTACTTTTAATTATTAATTACTAATTAAATAAATAGTAAATAGTTTGAGCAATTGCGTATTACGGTTAGACATTTTGTGAGCAATAAGGAGTACTTATTCATTTTTAAAAAAGTTCTTTGGTTTTAAGGCAATAACAATTTTGTATTTTTAATTATTAATAACTAATAAAATAATTGATAAATATTGTGAGCAATTACAGATTTGAAATGAGCAATTAGTGAGCAATTTTGTGCACCTAATTAATATTCTGATCGGTTATGGAAAAAAAAATTTGTACTTTTAATTATTAATTTTTAATTAAATAATTAATTAATAGTGTGATCAAATACGGTTTTGAATTAAGCATTTCTTGAGCAATTAATGGTATTTATTCGTTTTTAGAAAAGTTCATTGGTTTTAAGTATAATAGGGAAAAATATTTTGTATTTTTAATTATTAATAACTAATAAAATAATTCCTTAATAGTGTGAGCAAATGTGGATTTAAATTGAGCAATTAGTGAGCAATTTAGTGCACTTATTCATTTATCTGAGCGATTATACTTCCAAGCCAGCTTCTTTGTGGTATTATGTGGCAGGGTTGCTTGGCGAGCCGGGAGGCGAGGACAACCTGTTGCTAACTGGCACAGATACAATATGAAATACATGCAAGAAAACAAATATTTGTCTGAGGCCTTCAAGCATCCCTCAAGACTAGTTAACTCAATTTACGAGACAGCGAATATACTGAGGCGTGTGCTGGGTAAAAACAGGTGCGTAATATTGTATTAGCGAAATATCGTGCATGTACCGTAACATACTAGTATAATATGCGTATCTTTTTATAGGAATAAGGACGTCAAACGAGCGAATTATTCAGCTCAGAATAAATGATATAGACATCTATACATATTGTAACGCTCCCCCGTCTATGTATATTTAAAGAGGTCGTCTTATATAAAATAAAATAATAGTAAATAACATACGTGACCAGACTAATTTGTTTAGTAACTTAGTTCTTTTCGGTGTCTATATATAATTGTGTGTGGCCGTGGAAGGAATAGGGGAGATCTCCCGCCGGGCAAAGTGTTCTGCCCGGGGAGCGGCCACCACTCCGTGTGATAGGAGATGTTCTATATACAATATGTAACGTAATTAACACACAGCCTCAGGCACCCGAATTAGTATATTATGTTATAATCATAATACATACACTGAATTTTTAGTTAAAAATTTTTATGGACTGATTATTTATCAAATTAATTATACTAATTCCGGAAGAATGTTGTGGTCACAGTACAAATCCACGAACGCAAAGACTTTAACGTGCTTGAAATAAAGTTCATTTTTCTTTATTTTTATTGAATGACAGAATTAGTAATAATATAAATAAAACTGCACTCTTAAAAGTCTTATTGCCTTAAGTTACGATCCATTTCAGTTTGTTTTGACCGTACAGATTTAGTGTGACTGTAATTTACTTAGTTTTAATTATTTTTGGGATAAAAAATTACCTATATTAAAAATGATAGGAATCGATTCAGTAAACGATTCTGAACAAACTACTTTCTCAAAGTGCGTTAATTATGTTACGTGTTGTATATACTGTTTATGATTCGGAATTTTGATAACGTGGTTAGGCTTCGGTGTGTTTCGCTTGCGGTGCGACGACAGCGCCGCCACATCACCCCCCTGCTCAGACCGGAGGTCGATAGTGCAGCCTCGTTGGCGACGAATGTACAAGTGCCAGTGGATTGCCTTGTAGTCCGCGGTGAGTCGAGAAGAAGGCAAGTAATCTGCGAGAGGCGAGCAGTAAGGCTAAGAGAGCTAGGCTAAGAGCCGTGCCGAACACTGTATAGCGCAAAGTGTAGCTTGAAGGACACACGCCACACACACATATATATATATATATATATATATATATATATATATATATATATGTGGCGCAGATTACTATATATAGGACTACAAGGTGACTAATATGTGTGTGTGTGTGTGTGTGTGTGTGTGTGTGTGTATGTACATATTTAAACTAAATTTGATCATAACAACTTTACTGCCCATAATTCACTCTCTGTTCTACCCAAGGTTAGCTAGTAGAGAATGCCATTATAGCGTTAAGCTCGCCTTTTGTACAAAATCTTTGGTGTAATAAAGAGTAAAATAAATATATATACAGGGTTACTGATGATTTAGACCATAAAGTCCCTGATCAAAAGTGAACTATTTATGGTAAAAAATTAGTTTTATTTAATTTATCGAGGTAAGGCATTTTAAAAATTAATCAGAAAAAATATTTGCTGTAATCAAATTTTTATTTTAATTTCAATGAAAAAACATACAAACATTCACTATGAACACTAAAACTAAAACTATCTGTCTACATTAGAAAATAACAGACGGAAAATTTTAAAATATTTGCATTTATTTTAAAATTTTAATGATTTTAATTTAAGAGTTCCAAAAGAATGAAAAGAACAACACTGAAAAAATTCGAATACAAAATTACAGAGTTTACAGAGGTATTATTGTTAGTTAATATACATTTATATTGGCAACACTGATTATAGAATCCATGGTTTTGAGTGATGTTATGTAGCAAGCTAGCAAGCTAATGCGTAGTATCTTTAATTATGTGTAGTGTGTGTAGTTATTAAAAGGTAAAGTTATGTCGTATAAAGCTGTATAGGTGATTAATAAAACTATGAATATATAATAAAGAAGGATGTTTCTATAATCAATTACGTTAACAATTATCGTACAAAATCGTCTAATTACAGCTTTCATCAAAACATTGAATTATAACTTAGACTGTATCAACAAGTGTTACAAATTACAGTTAGCCGGTCACATCCCACTGCTGGGAAAATGCCTCCCCCTGGATTACAAATTATTTTTTCATAATTCATGCTCAATTTACTCCCTCTGTTTCTTACACAAAGACGAATTATTTTTCTTAATTCCGCTTTTACTACTTGTTAAAGTTGTCTTAATCTTATTTACCGCATTGATTTTGATTCACTGCCTCAACTCTTCAATCGATGGTACAGGAGAAAAGTACCGATCGTAAAATACCGATTACATATGACCCCAAACGTAGGTAATAGTCCATCGCCAGCGTCACCTGCCCAATAGGCGTAATAAAACATAATATCGGTGTATTCTTCGTTGGAATATTGCTGGCCATGACGGCGGTTTTGATTAGGTCCTGCTTACATGATAACGTTCGTAGCTTTGTTACAGTGTTAGCACTACCACAAGTCCTTTACATGCCGTCGATCACAAAACTGGTTTACTATCCAAGTCAAAAGATGAGAAATCACTGTCCGGAAGCTGTTATTAAATGGTTCGCAAAATACGTTTCTAACCGCTACTGAACGGTATCAACAGTATGAACTATGAACTGACATTCATTAGGTTCCGAATTTTTTTTAGCTTTAATTTATCGTTTGTAAACCATCACAAGCGTCGGACCACGGTAATTTTTTGTAATTTTATTTATAAAATTACCGTGGTCGGACTGAACAATAAATAATATGTATTAGGAACATGTGTTTAAGATTACTAATTTCGTGTTTGTCGACAATAAAAAGATTGACAAGTAAATTGATTGTTAAGTAATAGATTGTTTCCTTGAAATTCGATACAATTCGAACAAAATAACATTATACCTACTTAAGATTGAACACACAAATAAGGTCTGTTACACTTAGTCAACCAACTTAAGTTTTCTGAGCAGTATAATACGGAGTTTGGATGCTAATGAGGATTAATAGAAAGTAAGTTTATCAATCCCCGTTTCCTTCTTTAGAAACTTATCCGAGAGAGCTTTATGTAGAAATTCTTTACTGAAGTTTCACTACGTTCAATACAGTGCTTGTATATAAACACTCAGCATTATATTCTTCCTCTCACAATACAAAAAGTTTTCTTTAAATGACGCTAACAAAAGACCCATTCGGTATTATTAATATAAAAAGTTTTCAATATGATGTATGTTTGATATTTTCTTTTCTTTCTTTTGTAATAAAATACAATAGCGTCACTCTCTCAGCCCCGTCAGGCTTAATGCGTCTGTTCACTTAATATTTTGTGAGGGTTGTATACGATTTTAATTTTGATATTAAACATCAGATGGAGAAAAATGGTTGGCCCGACTAGATGGAATGGCGACATATATATGTCGCAGGGATATGGTAAAAACAGTGATTTGATCAAATCCCTAAAATAGTTAGTTGTTCTTTAGAAGTTGTAGCGTTGTTATCAACGCCGTTAGCGCCGCGGGTGAGTGCGCGGTGGAGCAGGGGGCGCGGTCACTGACAAGCAAGCGCGAGCGCGACATATACAAGAACTGAACATGTTTTATTAT
The DNA here is from genome assembly GCA_036936625.1 of Parnassius smintheus behrii. Classification (NCBI taxonomy): domain Eukaryota; kingdom Metazoa; phylum Arthropoda; class Insecta; order Lepidoptera; family Papilionidae; genus Parnassius; species Parnassius smintheus. The sequence continues at coordinate 36,001,988 of JAUPFT010000013.1, forward strand.
CATTTCACTGAATCAATTTTGAGATTTGTTCAAATCACTAGATTTCTTTAGTGGGATTTATCAAATCACCTGATTTGCTTAGAAATAATAAAATCGTGTTGTTATTTTAACATCCTCCGTGATTTGATCAAACCCCTTAGGGATTTGGCCAAATCCCTGTTTTTATCATATCCCTGCGACATATACATATAACTTGTTGGTGTATCAGACAACTAAATAAATGAATAATATCGTTATCATAAGCTCTTAACTCTCCACAGCAGGACATGTGTCTCATCCATTGCAGTGATGATTTCCCGTAATCTGATATGATTATAAGTTACGATAATTTTATAGTCGAGTACAGAACAGATATCTCGCAACTTTAACTCGTACTCCGCTCCCCGTCGGTGGTGTGGTTATTTGTTGTAGTTTAAGAATATATTTATTATTGTGGCAGAGTCATGCTGCTTATATTAGTGGCTAAATGCTGCTGTTTCGTATGGTGAGTGTAGAGAACCGGAGACTGTTTTTACTGAGAACGAGGTATACCATTTTAGTCCCCCCGGGTAACAACGCATCAGCATTTTGATTCGTAATCGAGGATAGATGTAGATGTCTAGGCCACAGCAACTACGTACCATCAGATGGACTGTGCTCGTTTGTCGCTCTATCCAATAAAAAAGAAATATGAATATATGGAAATATCACCATTCATTGGAGATCATGAGATTTTTTTGCCTTTCCCATAGTGGCATCTCACGACACCCCCGAAACGAAACTGGGTGATGAATTCTTTTATGCCGCTACCGAAAATATTTGCTTCTATCCGCCGTTTCCTTCCTGTCCATAAATTTACGATTGTACGAGTATAACCACACCCCCAAGTGGTCTTAAAACCATATTCAGCTTAGCGCGTGTAGACAGCAGCAAAACGTAAGTAAAATCACCAACCCTCCTGCCAAGCGTAGAAATAAAAGTATAAACCCAATGTTATGAGAGACCCTCTTTTATATGCAAAAAGTTGGATGGGATTAAAATACTATAACGGAAATTCGATATAGTCGAAATCGGAAATTAAATCGGTTTTAAATTAAAAATACTTTTTTTTTAAACTAAAATACTCCTTGTTTATATTGCGGGACTATACTCTAAATGATTTTTCAACCAACTTGAAAAAAGGAGGAGGTTCTCAATTCGACTGCATTTTTTTTCTTCTTTTGAGTGTTACCTCAGAAGTTATTTCTAGGTAAACCGATTTTGATAATTTTTTATTTGAATATTGGTTCTTCTCATGTGGTCTATATAAATTTGATCAAGATCTGAACAGTAATTTTGATTTATCCTTAATAATGCGTATTTTATTGACTTCGACTACATTGATGATGTTCTCATTTTATCTATATTGAAGTCGATTCTACAAAATTTTTAATTTTACTACATGTTATATTATACACAAAGCACATACTTATTTTCATAGTATTTATGAATTTGTAGATTTACTACTTATTAATGAATAAAGCGGAAAGGGTGGAAGATTTTTCAATTACACTTTGATATTTAATTCACCATACTGCGTAGCAGAGCAAATGCAATACCTGGTCAAGTGTAAAATAACTCTATCACACGTCACCGCTCAGACGTGCCGAGAATCACTGCAGCGATTACCTTTTCTATTTTATTAAAAGCTTAGTTATATAACCTAAGATACTTTTATACATAAAATTGTGAGTGCGTCTGGTAGTGATCGTGTTACTTCTCATCTCAAACGACTTGACCGATTGAGATCAGTTAACGTTAGAGACTATTAAAGTGCACTGCTGAACATTGAACCCCTCCATATATGGCCTCATAGGGGGGATATTTCCATAATTACCACGCTTGGTAACAGAGTTGGAAACCGCACTTTTTTTTTTGTCGAGAGGCGACAGAGGTAACTCTGTCGCCTCTTACGACACCCACCGGATAATATGGGGTAGTGGATATCCTTACACCGACGGTATAGTGACCGATCGTATTAATATTACACAATATATTTGTTTTGTCAAGATGGTGGTTCATTGTTACGTTACGATTCTGTAGAGGCGTCATATAGGTAATAAATATGTACTTAGTCGGTTCATAAGTTCTGTCAAAACCTTATTATTTAAAAATGTTGAATACTGGCTAGATGAACTTCACTAATTTTAAAAATATAACATTTGCGCTTGCCGAAAATAAAAAATAAATTAATTTTTATTCATATTCAAATATGGAGTGGTCGAAGAAAGAGGGTAGACAAGCGGTCATCGCGTTGCACCGCTGTGGTTACGCGCCAAAAGAGATTCTCAATATTCTACAAAAATCGATAATAACCCTACGATTGTTTATCGCACTATCAAACGATTCACTGAATATTTAAGCTTCGAAGATCGTAAGAGGATCGGCCACCGACCTTGTACAGTTAGGACACCCAGTTAAGATCATCAAAGCAGTGAAGGCGCGAATCCAACGAAATCCTGTCCGTAAACAAAAAATCTTAGCCCTTCAGATGGGCCTAAGCAGAACCACGGTCAAAAGAATGATCAATGAATACCTAGGACTACGAGCATATCGTAAGAGGACCGGACATTTTTTGAACGAGCGTTTGAAAAAAATTAGGCTGGATAGATCCCGCGCTTTGTTACGGCGGTACGCGGGAAAAATACCGCGAAATTTTGTTTTCGGATGAAAAAATGTTAAACCTCGAAGCGAGTTATAATAAACAAAATAATAAGCTGTATGCTCACAGCAGTGAAGAAGCCAGCACGCGTATTCCGAGGATTCGATGAGCACATTATCCTTCGTCACTCATGGTTTGAGTTGAGTCTCATATTCAGGCTTAATAGAGGTGTTTTTCTGTGAAAATAATGTAAAAACCAGTGCCGAGGTGCTCCAAAATACCGTCTTAACAAACATAATGGAACTTTTTTCACAAATAATGTTCAAAATCTAACATTGGATATTCCAACAGGACTCTGCACTAGCTCATAGGGCACGAAGCACGCAAAACTGGTTGACCGCCCATGGAATTGACTTTGTCGGACATGAAGACTGGCCCTCTTCTAGTCCAGATTTAAGTCCACTGGATTATTAGATATGGCATCACTTAGAGGGTGAAGTCTGCGCTAAACCTCCGAGCATCTTTGGCTAAAGCAGCGGCAGAAATAGATATGAGTATGGTGCGTGCAGCGATTGATGATTAACCGCGTCGATTAAGGGCATGTATTAAAAGTAGGGAAGGGCAATTTGAATAATGTAAATAAAATTGTATTCTAAATTAAATTACCTTTCATTTAATATATAATTTCTATATAATTATCAAAAACTGTATCATTAATTTTATAAAAAGTTTTTGACAGAACTTATGACCTGACTATATACTAGTAAAATTATAAATAAATTCTATATTATTGGACCAAAAACACATATTCGCAATAGGTTCAGTGCCGGGAAGGGAAAGGAAAAACAATTAATATTTATTATAAAGATATTTAAAAGGAATTTTAATAATATACTATTAGGATTATGCTCATTGTATACTATTGTTATGCTCTACGATATATTGCGCTTAAAAATACCAGATTTCTCTTACACCTTGTAGTGGTCCTTATCATCCCGTAGGTATCATAACAGGCGACGGAGGGAAACTTAAATAGGGCAGCAGCATGTTCCTGATAACAAGACAAAATAATAAAAACTGCGGTTGCCTAGCAGCCTTCCAAGCGTGGCTAGGAGCTTATAGGGATTCCCTTTCCTTTGAGGCCATTCTATCATCATTACAGGATGACTTCTTATTGGGATTTAGAATTAAATTAAGCCCTCGTTTTCCAACAGCATTGTGATTATTTAATAAAAATTGTTCCAACCCGAGATACAAACTGGAGAATAATGAAAGTTAACTTTAATATATTTTTTTGTTATAAAAACGATTCCTCCACACTAAGATTTTCTCCAGTATCAAGGAGGCAGTTTACAAACATAAATTGCACAAGGACAAACATCCAGACCCGTAAACATTATTTGTAAGTCATACAAATACTTGTTCCATGCGGGATTCGAACCCGCGGCCCCCAACGCAGCCACTCATTGCTGAGCCACTGCGCCACGCAGCCGTCAAATATAAATAAATATAATAAATATATTCTCTTTCTTATCCTCATTTTGTAACATAAAACACTTAGTAACATTTATCGTATGCTTAAATCTGACTAAGCAACGTGATCTTTACTTGACAAGAAAACGTGCACTTTAAATGCTAAATGTAATGACGTCAATGATAACTTTGTTACTGGCCCAGAAATATTTCGTCGAGAAGGCAACTGCCTGTCATGGGTTGGCAGTCGGAATTGACGTCACGCTTTCAACTTTACAACGTTGATTCGAGATCAATGTACGTTTGTCTTACTTCAAAATGAAGCACGTGGCTGTGGCTTAACCAGAAGATAAATAATTAGATTACCTATTTAACACTCAATTTAATAAGAGTTTATTAAGCTCCTTTACTGAATTGGGCAACATGCAAATAATATTTTAATAAAATAAACCTTGAAGTGGTAGTATAAGAATATCCACAACCCCATAATATCATTACGTAGGTGTAATAAGAAGTGACGGAGGAATTAAAACAGGAGATTTGCACCGTTACTAAAAACAATTGAAAATAAAATACTGCTGCAGTCATCCCGCTTGCTAAGCTCCATAACAAGTAGGCCTGTGTTAAGCAGTGATGATTTGATTGGCTGTAACGTTAGCGGTAACAATAAACTCAACCTAAAAAGGTTTGTATGCCAAGTTGAAGGCTTGCCCTCAGTAAGGCCCTCCACACACCAGATACGGAATTTGGTTTCAGAATTCCGTACACACACTTACGGAATCCCGTTTTGCCCGCAAAATTCCGTACGGGAAACTAGCGTAGGTGTCTTATGGGTCATTTATTTTATATGGACTTGATGCGTTCGGAATCTCTAATCGGAATTCTGAAATGGAATCCTGAAAGAGAGCTCCGTATGTATGTGGCGGGCCTAAAAATATGAGACTTACTTGCTACCTACTTACTTTCATTATAAATAAATAAAAATAAATTTATTCACAAGAATTATGGTACAAGGATGTTCTTATAAAATAATAATGTATCACATATTTCATCAATTTTGGTATATGAAAACTTATTTACTAATCAACTTATTGTTAGAATATACAAAATTTAAGTAAAATTAAACGTGTGTAATCACTTTACAATATTTAATATTAATCCTTTAAAACACAATCAAATAAGAAACAACGTTTAACAGACAATAGAAACGTTTTTTTTATTTTTAGCAGTTCATTTACCGAATAAAATTGTTTTGCTAGAAGCCACTTTAATAAATTACGTCTAAATCGATTATATCCTAGTTGCCTTATTTCGTTTGGGATTTTATTAAATACTTGAATAGCCATCATAGACATCACAGACATAGCAATTTTTTGAGTACAGGCTAGTTTTTAATGAAGGTAAAATAATTTTATCTGGGTATCTGGTACTATATGTTACTGTATCTTTTAACCTAGTAAAAAAATGAGGATACTTTTTTATGAATATTGAAAGTTCAAAAATGTACATGGATGGTAACGTAAGAACACCCAATTCTTTAAATAGTGGTTTGCAAGAAACTAGTGGCCCGACACCACAAATTGCTCGTATACAGCGTTTTTGTGCTATAAAAGCACGATTTACATCAGTCGAGTTTCCCCATAATATGAGACCATATCTTAATTCAGCAGCGACATATGCACGATATGCTATAAGGGAAGTGTTTTTTGATGAGATTGAAGTTAGCCTTCACAGAAAAAAATTAAATTTAAATATTTTAGAACAAACTTTATTAATACCTAAAAATGTGGTACATTCAGTAGTAGTAATTTTTACACCATTATACTTAATATCAAGTAATTGCGGTTTACTTTTAACATTGTAGAATTGCATAAATTTAGTTTTAGATGGATTTATACTTAGATTATTGTTTTTTTTATCCATTTGACAACATTTACAATAGTATTATATATTTTATTTTCATATTCTTTATTACTAAAATGAAAATTTATTTTCGGTATTAAAATAGAAATGTCGTCATCAAATAATATTGTATTATGTATGATGTAATTTGGTAGGTCATTTATGTAAATTAAAAACAGTAAAGGTCCTAAAACACTCCCTTGTGGCACTCCGTAATTATTTGGTAAGTACGAAGATATAAATTTTAAAATTTCTTGCCGTTTTTTATCTTTTTGTTGTATTTCAACACATCGTTTTCTATCTTTTAGATATATATGTATCCAGGAGTAAGCTGGACCTCTTATACCACAAGCTTCAATTTCTTTTAAGAATATATCACGACCAACACTATCAAATGCTTTGCTCATATCAAAGTACACTGCAGAAATTGATATTTTTCTGTTTATATTATCGGTTACGATTTTTATATGGGAAAAAGTTGCCAGTGTCGTAGATTTACCTTTTTTGAAAACCGTGTTGCTCTGGTTTTAATATGTTATTTGTTACTTATCAAAAAAATCTAAAAGTCCTTTTTGCATTACTTTCTCATACAATTTTGATAATATTGATATTAATGTAATTGGTCTATAGTTATTAATATTATTTCTGTCACTTTTTTATGCAATGGTACAATAACGGATAATTTCAATTTTTTAGGAAAAATTCCCGCTTCAAGTGACTTATTAATGAGAAAACATAATACGTCTATGATTTTTCCTGGACACCTCTTTAAAACTTTTTTGTATTTCATCAAAGCCAGTAGATTTTGTGTTTTTAAGTGATAAAATATGGTTCTTAATTTCCGTTATATCACATGGTCTTAAATAAATACTAGATTGATTTCTTAGACTAGTTACGCTTAATATTTCTTCACTATTATGTGATATTCTTTTTATCTTTAATGGAATACATGAAATGCTGATTAAATGTTGTAGCTAGTTAAATGGGATTTAGTATATTTTGATTATTGACTGTGAGTCTATCAATGAGATTTGGATGTGTCTGACTATTATTATCTTTTATTAGGTTCCAAGTGGCTTTAGTTTTATTTTTTGAGTTAATTACGTAATTTTGATTCATCTGCTTTTGTGCCAGTAAAATAATTTTTTTAGGATATTTCTATAAAGTGTATATTTATTTTTGTTCTCGTGAGTTTTATTTTTATAATATTTATAGCGAAGTGCACGTTTGGTTCTACCGGAAATTTTTATGCCGGTTGTAAGCCATTTTAATTTTTGATCAAAATTATTTACTTTAACTCTATTTGTGGGAAAGCACAGCTTATAAATTAGTACAAATGTGTCATAAAATTTAGTAAATGCTTTTCCTAGGTTATCCTCCTCATATACGTCCAAAAATGATAATGATTTTAAGTGATTGCAGAAACTGCTAATATTACTTTCCGTGTATTGCCTTCTAAATATATAATAATGCCCAGAAGACTTTGTTGTATCTTTTAATAAAAAACTTTTTCGGTAGCTCCTTGTACATTACTTGCCATTTGGTCTATTTATGTATGTATTCTCGTTGTTTCCGTTATATGCATTTGAAATCCATAGCTTTTTAATATACTTCTTAATCTATTAGACTTATTATTCAACATTAACATATTTACGTTAAAATCGCCAGCAATTATAATTTTTTTGTTTATTTTTTCACGTAGCTTATGTAATAAAGCATCAAGTTTAGTAAAAAATATACTTATTTCCGAGCTTGGTGTTCTGTAAATACAAATAATAATACATTTTTGTTCAGTCAATTCTATACCGCAACATTAAAACTCGATTTCCTTTGAAAAAAATCTAAGATACGATACTTGAAATTTTGATTGTTTTCTTGAGAAATTGGCAGCTAGTTAAAAGTTTTTAAAAATTACGGTTTCGTCATCTCCATTTTTTACGAATGTTTCTGTTAGATAAATCACGTCTGTTGGTTCTTCGGAGTAATTAAATTCTGCGATTCACGCCTCAAGTAAGTCTAATTTTCCTAGTAATCCTGCTATGCTTTGGTGAAAAACTCTTTACTTATAATAATAATATATAATATAAATAATATAATATAACTTATTATTATTAATGTCACTCACACTCTATTCTATCCAATTTAACCCAGGATTTTTCATTTAAAATATTATGTTTTGTTTTGTTTCTTACATTTGCGAAATACTAAGGAATTGTACCTTTCTTATGTACTTTAATTAATTCAGAACATTTAATTACTGTTGAACGCTGTTTAATAATATTTTTAGTTGGGAACAATCTAAAAATTGTTGATCATAATCTATACAATCAATTATATAGTTAATTTTTTACAAGTTTTGAATATATTTTTATAATAGGAATTTTCTTTTATAAAATAACAGTTTTTATATGGACTACATACTTTTATAATATTGGAATTTATCATCCCCGTATTTAAATATCTACTATTTAAAACATTTAAAATAATTACAGTATGTTTTCTTAGTTGTTTTAATGTTATATATAACTGTGATGAAACAGCTAGAGGATTTTTATCGTTTTCACCAACACAAATAATAATTTTGTCTGACAAACCGTAGTCTTGATTGAGAACACAACTTTTTAATACATTTTCAGTTAAGTCATCAGGTTTTGTATAACCGATTATGTCATATTCCTTATATTTATTATGTTTGTCATTTCTTTCTTCTTTCGTAGATTCTCACAGAATACCAGCGTCAAATATTAACTTAATGCTGCTGTGTTTTGTATGGTGAGTGTGGATAACCGGAGACCCTTTTTACTGGAAACGAGGCATTCCATCTAAGTCCTCACGGGTGACAACGCATTTGCATTTTGATTCGTAATTGAGGATAGATGTAGATGTCTATGGGGCACAGCAACCACTGACCATCAGGTGGACTGTGTGCTCGTTTGTCACCCTATCCTATAAAAAAATCTATGTATTTACAGCCATGTATCTACGTCCATTTCGATCTGTGTTTGTCGAAAAAGGTGACAATGGGAAATGCTAGAAAGACCTAATAGCTACCGTCAGATAGCATCTCAGATGGCAGCTATCTCCTTAACCAGATGTAATGTACTCCATAAAGTAATAAATCAGCGAAGAACAGCATCCACAGTTAGATACGATACGTGATCGCCTATCCGCCTGACACGCGTGACGATTGGATAAATTCTTCCTCTCCCCCCCCCCCACGAAGTGTGGTGGTGGTCCAAGTCCAGCTGTAGACTTCTACGGGTTGACATATATGAAGAAGAAAACCACGTCTTACCCTATATGCCAACATCCATATTTCTGACTTACTGAGTTAATACTTTACGTAGGCCCTTGTGAAATTAATGTATATAAACCGTCCCACGATAAAGAAGAAAACCGAAGTGTGGTGATAACGTTGAAGAATAAAAAAGTACTTATTGACGACTGCAGACCGCAGACATATAATATGACAGCAGCATGGCTCCACGGGTAATAGGACAACGCTCTCTAGGATTACCAGCGTGAAATAGCAGGATACTGCTGCTGTGTTTGTATGGTGAGTGTAGACAACCGGATATCCTTTTTACTATTAACGAGGCATTCCATGTTAGTAAGGAGCGACAACGTATTTGCATTTTGATTCTTAATCGATTACAGTTTTCTTTAGGGCCACATCATCCACTTACCATCAGGTACATCAGGGGGTTGTGTAATAATTTTTCATCCCTATTGCTTAAAAAAAAACTAAGAGTAATTTTTAAAGTTCAATAATCTTAAGTTACAGTAAACTTAAATTAATCTGTAATAAACTCGGCAGAAATTTGATCATGCCACAATATAAAGTTTTAACTTTTGATATACATTTCGCAATTGAGTTAGAGTTACAAAATTAAATTTTTGTTATAATAGACTTTTTTTTTAATGTTTAATCGTTTATTAGTTACAAGTAAATATAAGATAATATAGAACTTAACTAAAATAATAATTGAAATTATAATATTTACGATTAAAACTAATTATATATACAATATAAAAGAAGAAACTATAATATAGAAAACCTAAAACTAAAAATTTAAATCGTCAAAAAGACCTGCTCCCCGTGGTATAGTGCCAAGAACGCTGGCTGCGTTTCCTCACTGAACAGATACTTAGCCTTTGAGCGAGGAAAGAACCAGCCCTCTTATCACCAGCAGCGACGACCAGTCGTGGATATAGTTCCTTTAGAAACTTCATTGTACGTGGACCCCACGGACCGATAGTCTCTACAGCAAATGGCACAAATATGTAGTCTTTTCGCAAAGACTCATATTTGCGCCATTTACTAAATTCGGCTGCCTCTGATGCCGCCCCGGCTCTAAAACAGGTACCCTTGAGATGAGAGGCCGCCAAAGTGTCAACGCAAGTAGCATCCCACACTAGGGCTTTACCTCTCTCCCAAGGGACCAAAGTCATACCGTCGGGTCTCTTGCCATCGTCTCTAAATATCCCGCAAGGCTCTAAAACCGAGGGGATATTTATAGAGACAAGAGCCCTTCGGATGATTTCGTTCAACGAACCGTGACGGGAAAACCTACCTGCACTTTTTTTGCATGAAAGTCCGTGGAGCCCAAACTCATCGACGCTGCAACCACAGGGGCACTGGTGAGGTTGACAAATAGCCACTCCTAGCCGGATTCCTACGGCGATGCGCAAGCTTTCCCCATCAAGCAATGTGCCGAGATTACTTGATGGTAGAGCATGTAACCAGTGGCTAGATTCGTTAGTCGAAACAGCTAGAAGGCGAGCTTGGTCTTGTTTAATATGGAAATTTTGAAATAAATTTTTGTGGACACTCCGTACCAAAGGAATATCCCACTGTTTTTGTTGGTTAACTTCCAGTGGGACATTTTCGCCGGGACAGAGCGTTAGCCATATTTGCTTTGCCTCCGCAGCAAAGCATAGGTCTACTTTATTATTTAAAATTGTGTTAGATAGGTCATTGACACTATGCACGGAAGCAAGGAAAGCAGGCAATGCGACGTTAGAAATATTTCTTATACCAATTCCACCAAATTTGATAGGTAAAGTGGCTTGATTCCAGGCTATTGTATTTAATCTCAAATTTAGAATGTTTTCTAAAGCAATTTTAAGATTATTATCAATATAATATATATATATATATATATATATATATATATATATATATATATATATATATATATATATATATATATATATATATATATATATATATATAATATTTTAAAATATCCGAACATTTCCAGACTGGACTTGAGCGTAACAAGTATGTAAATTTAGGTACAAGGACACAATATTTTAAAATTGTAAGGGCAATATGGGGGTTTAAAATATATAATTTATCAACGTGATTTAAAAATTGATCAAATTTTGTTTTTAAAACAGGTTTAATACTATCGAAAAACAACGGAGCACCAAGCAGGTAAAGCGATTCCGAATTGACAGTTTTTATTCCTGGAGAAATCTGATTGAAATTTTGAATTAAGGTATCTCTTTTAGAATTAGATAAATTATTAGAAATAAATATTTCACATTTATTTGTATTTGGTTCAAGACCAATATTTTTAAAATTTTGAAAAATATGAGTAAGATCATTGAGGACGTCATCTGCTTTACCTCCCAGTGTACCGTCGTCCAGATACCAGACATTCAGCTTGGATTTTAAATTTGAAATAATAGGTTGAATTCCCAAACTGAAAAGAGCTGGACCTAATGGATCACCCTGCTGAACACCGACAGCAGACTCAATAATATGGTTTTGATAAAACAAGTTTGAATTTTGACTGTAACATTGCCAAACGTAATGATATATTTCGGGGGTATTGTTAGCCACTTCTTTCAGCAGGGTTATCCTATCAATAGAGTTGAAAGCATTTCTAAGATCAACCTTCAGAATGTGACGGCCCAATATTATTATTAATAATTAAATTCAGTATAAAGGGGCGTCAAAAATAGTCTTAAAGATATATATTAAGCAATTAAGTTAAATTAATAAACATAAAGTTAAATATATTTCAGACATTATCCCAATAACATAGTAAATTAAAGGCAAAATTATTGTTTTTCGTAATAAATAAATTTATTTAAAAACTTGGTAAAAATATTTAAAATAAGATAAATAATAGAAATACAAGTCAAAAAATATTATAAAATTAAGTTAAATAACGGTTATAAGATAATTTTATTTTATTTTTTATTTTTTTTTATTTTATTTAAAAGGACAACCAACAAGACGAACACTAATACATGGATTTTAAGGTAACATGAATATCAAACTAAAGCTAAGCGTCATCTTAATTATAGGCTGCCACGGCATGCAAATGTGGACTATGCAAATAAAACTTAAATAGGTTAGTTAACACTAAGCAAATGACAACTTAAACATTTTAATCATCATTTAACAATCATTATTTTTATATGTTAAAAAATCAAACAATAGATATAGATACTTGAATCAAACAGACACCATTGACTTGAGAAACTGACCGAGCTTGCGTCTAAATTTCAACGGCTTGTCAGAAAAGATGTCGATGTTGTAAGACTTAGATATTAAGTTGTACTGTCTCTGTAAGCGATTCATGGTGGCATGGTGACCTAAGCAACTTTTGGCATCTTTTGGTGAGAATGGAACGTAACGTACGCGACGCGGCAACTTGTATGGGATATTAAAATTGACAGATCGCAATAACGCAGGGCAGTCAATGAGGCCATTGATAATCTTATAAAAAAGCAATTGATCCAAAAACATTCTTCGCTCTTGTAGGCTAGTCATTTTAAAATAGGCAAGACGTTCCTTATATGAGGGCAGCAGTTTCGCTTTGTTAGATTGGTAGGATAGGTGCCAGAGAAATCTCTTCTGTATTCGCTCGATTCGCCTGATATGAACCTCATAATGTGGGGACCAAACCTGACTACAATATTCCAAACCCGAACGAACCAATGCCAAATACAGGAGAACTTTTGTTGAGGGCTTTTTGAATTCCATTGCATTCCGCAGCACAAACCCTAGCATCTGGAAACCTTTTGTTAATTAATAAGATAATTAGAAAATTTGTTAAAAATTGTTTAAGTCATGGGAGGTGTTCGTGTATAAAAGAAAATTTTTCTAAGTTGTGGAAGGAGTTCACGTATAGATGAAATTTCCTAAGTTGTTGAAGGAGTTCATGTATTAAAGAAAATTTTCCTAAGTTGTTGAAGGAGTTCATGTATTAAGGAAAATTTTCTCAAGTTATGGAAGGTGTTCACGTATAGATGTCTTGTATGGATGAGCTGCCGGAGATACATTCCTGCAGTTCTACATATATATGGGGTGGTCGGGAGCCTGACTGCCTGAAGTACTGTAGCACAATGACTAGTCCTATATTAGGGACTTATGATATTAAACTCAATGATACAAAAGCAATACTATAGAAGGTCTCCATGATGAATTTGCATTACAATAGTAGGGTCGTGGGTTCGAACCCTATATATGAATGACTTATGAAAGTAAGGTCTATGATTCATAAGCAATACTATAGAAGGTCTCTGTGATTAATATGCATTACAATAGTAGGGTCGTGGGTTCGAACCCTATATATGAATGACTTATGAAAGTAAGGTCTATGATTCAAAAGCAATACTATAGAAGGTCTCTATGATTAATATGCATTACAATAGTAGAGTCGTGGGTTCGAATCCTATATATGAATGACTTATGAAAGTAAGGTCTATGATACAAAAGCAATATTATAGGAGGTCTCCTTGATGCATAAGCATTGTATGGGGTGGTCGGGTGACTGACTGCTCCTAGTACTGTTGCAAAATGGCTAGTCCTTATTAGGGACTTGAAAAGGAATATTATGGTGGCGTGTGTGCTGCTTCACGAGCAATTGGTCTGAGGTAAACTTGGACTCGCTAACCGATGTGTCCTAGACATATCATCTTAGTGCCGGTGGTAAGCGGGTTTGTTGTAGCAATACGGCTTTCCCGTGGACATCGCACGCCCATACCGTTTGTGGGCGGCGTAGTAGTGCATAGCGAAGCGTCGTCTATATTTCGGATTGGGATGATGAGTGTGTTTGGTAGCACTTTTAAGTGTAACGGGCATACTCAACTTCATGTCTTAGTGCATTAGCGCTATGATACGTGAAGTTTTGTCCACTGGCGTCTTAGTAGCGTGCTACTATGATACGTTGGTGCAGTTTTATATAACAACAATACTAACTTTGTTGCCAAAGTCGATAGGAGTCGTGTGGGTGTGTTGTGAGGGTGCGCCGCCCGTATGATAGTTGCATTGATGCTTACTGCTACTTGCGGTATTGCGTCTTGTGATGGATCTGCGGGTGTGCTGCGCCTGATTCGACGCTCTCTTGTGGTTCTGGTCGATGGAGGTATACAATTAACATCTTAGTGTCGGTGGTAAGCGGGTTTGTTGTAGCAATACGGCTTTCCCGTGGACATCGCACACCCATACCGTTTGTGGGCGGCGTCGTAGCGCATAGCGATGCGTCGTCTATCTTTCGGATGGGGATGTTGAGTGTGTTTGGTAGCACTTTTAAGTGTAACAGGCATATTCAGCTTCATGTCTTAGTGCATTAGCGCTATGATACGTGGAGTTTTGTTCATTGACGTCTTAGTAGCGTGCTACTATGATACGTTAGTGATATTTTTATATAACAACAATACTAACTTTGTTGCCAAAATCGATAGGAGTCATGAGGGTGTGTTGTGAGCTTGTGAAGGTGCGCCGCCCGTATGATAGTTGCATTGATGCTTACTGCTACTTGCGGTATTGCGTCTTGTGATGGATCTGCGGGTGTGCTGCGCCTGATTCGACGCTCTCTTGTGGTTCTGGTCGATGGAGGTATACAATTAACATCTTAGTGTCGGTGGTAAGCGGGTTTGTTGTAGCAATACGGCTTTCCCGTGGACATCGCACACCCATACCGTTTGTGGGCGGCGTCGTAGCGCATAGCGATGCGTCGTCTATCTTTCGGATGGGGATGATGAGTGTGTTTGGTAGCACTTTTAAGTGTAACAGGCATACTCAGCTTCATGTCTTAGTGCATTACCGCTATGATACGTGGAGTTTTGTTCATTGGCGTCTTAGTAGCGTGCTACTACGATACGTTGGTGATATTTTTTATATAACAACAATACCAACTTTGTTACCAAAGTCGATAGGGATCATGTTGGGTGTGTTGTGAGGGGGCGCCATCCGTATGATAGTTGCATTGATGCTTACTGCTACTGGCGGTATTGCGTCTTGTGATGGATCTACGGGTGTGCTGCGCCTGATTCGACGCTCTCTGTGGTTCTGGTCGATGGAGGTATACGGGTGGTGATGTCTGCTGGGATGTATGGGGGACCTTGGAATGGTGTAAGCCCGACGATAGTCGTATTGATGCTTGTTGCGTTCTGCAGCATTGCGTCTCTGCGATGGTTGTTTGGTGGGACGCTATTCTCAATGGCGCTCTCTGCGTCTTGGTTTGACTCACACCTAAGTAGCTTTGCCCAAGTCGGGTCCCTTCATTGCGGGGCTGCAGACTGTCTGCCCTCCACGATGTTTTATATAACAACATAAAATTATATCTCTGTAACTTTCCCACCTTTGAATGATTGAAGGCAACTTGTTGGTGGGTGAGACAAACATGATCGAAAATGCATTTACTCAACGTCAGTGACACAAACCCTTTCTGATTGCGAATTATTACTCTTATCTTATAACTGCCTTTTGGCTATATCTGCCGTTGTATTGGTTGGTGGAGCATATGTGTCGACCTCATGCGGGTGGTAGCTGGCGGGAGGATCTGAGGAGACTCTCAAGGCTGCGGCCGAAAGCCGCACAACGTGGGACCCCATTCCCTTGAGGTGAGCGGTAGACTCATAACACGCTCTACGGCTAGTAGCCGTGCTGATCATGCAATTGGTGGTGATGCCATACACTTACATCACGTCTGCAGGAGCGGCAGTCTGGCAGGTGGTGGCGCTCACGGAGGGTTTACGGCCAGTGTGCCTATTTGCCTAAACCGTGTGTCGTACATTCACTGTGGCTGGATTCGTTCGTATTCTGTATGGCGTTTACACGCATTGACATGCGCGACTTCGGTCGATGTTTGTGCTTACGCACTAACAAGGGGCCAAGCCTCTTTTACTGGTTCGCCAGTTATTTTGGTGTGGACTACGGTCCGGTTCCCGAATTAGCGTTCCCTGCGGGGGGAGTGCATCAAAATGGTTGGCACTCACCGTGCACGGCGTGTGTGGGGCCGTGTACCTCCCCTACATTTTTTTTTTAATTAATGTAGGAGAGCGAAGCCCTTGTATCGGGTATTTTGTATAAATATATTGTGAGCCTTTTCCAAGCGGGAAGGGATAAATAATAATAAATTAATAATGTAAACCTGATACAAGTGGAATAGGGACGTTTTATGTTCTTAACCTTTTTCGAGCCCTGTCTTCGTGAACGGGGTTCACTTAGCTTATAAGGCACTACCAACAGCTTTCAATTGCTCTAGTGAATATTCATTCTTCCAAACGACACCTAAAAGAACTAAGTTACTAAACAAACACAACGTAAATAAGGGTCCTAACTAAGTCGATCACGCCAAAATATTAAAAACGGCCTATTAATAAACCTTTTGAAAGATCATTTAGGAAGATCAAAACATATTTTATTAATCCTGGTCTCATATATATAATGTTATTTAAAAGGGAATATTTTTAATATTATAAAATTTTTATATAGAGAGAGGGGGGGATCGTTACAAGAAGAACATCTGCATCGGAATAAGTTAAGAAAGTACGCACCGAATGTACCGCCGCCTCACAGCCACCTTTGGTGCCAAAGCCTAGTTGAGTAGGTTGAAATTTTGTCTTAAGGTTTGAGATTATGTGCCTGCACGCTAATTTTGAAGTTAAGCGTCGAAATGTAGAACCAACAGCAATAGGACGGATACCGTTATCCTTTTTTTTGAAGGCACACAATCTTGCCCCATATAAGTAGGGAATGAAATTGGGATTGACATTACCAGAAAGCATAAAATTACATAATTTTGTTATGTCATTAAGAAGTACCCTACCGGCGTCACCGGCAGATACGCTTACAAGGTCTTTGAGATGCTGAGGCGTAATCCCGTCAATGCCGCCGGCAGAGCCATTCGAAAATGACAATATTGCGTCTAAAGTGTCTTTTTCGGAAACTTGTAATGGTTGCATAGAAGTATTGGGAGGCAGCGGTAAATTCCGGGAAGGATTGACCGAAGGATGTTTCTGACGAAGGCCTTCAAGAGTTTCGACATTACGAGGAGCGAGGATGTCATCTGAGAATAAAATACGGGATGCATTTTTTAAGTCGCCGTCCATTACTTTTGATTCAACTACTTTTTTTAAATCAAATTTAGGATAAGGTCGAGGGAAATGAGTATTAATCGGGTAATTCAAATTTTGAAAAGAATTTTCTTTTAGTTGAGACGTAATTGATTTATTTATTGTTTTACTAAAATGAAAGTGGGAATACGCGAATGTAAATAATTTTTGCCAACTTTTTTCACAATTCGTTAATTTTGAATAGTTAATGATAACGCTTTAGCAAGTTGCATCCTCGCACCTCTTGGAATTCTTTTAACCACTGGTACGTTACTATACAAATTGTATAATTGTTTCGAAAAAAGTGAAGAATTTGTGTCATTAGGTATATTATCAGAAGAGTCATGAATTTCTACGGTAGGCTGTGAAGCCGAAATATTTTTACTATGGCATCGTTTAATGTGTATATTTAATCCCTTTTTACCTTTAAAAAGCCTACCGTCGATACAATTTTGACATCGTAGGAAATCCGGCTGTGAATGTATTGGAGCGATAATATTCATAGAAAATGTAAAAAAATTTAAAAATCAACAGCACTCAAAAGTCTATAATTTAGTAAAAATCAAAATCTTGAAAATTAAAAGAAAAACCTAGTTCTCGAGCTTTGTTTATCGCCTTAAAGCAATTTAATATTAATATTGTGTACGATGAATCACCAGGAGTTGCATCTTGAAGTGACCTACAACTATAACCGCTTACAGTTGATGGTTTCAAAGCTTCTTTTGGTGACAATCTCAATAAAACGCTCAAGCATCTCAATAAAAACGCGGCATTCGTTGTTTTCTTGGGATCAGTTGAAGTGTAGTGAGCATTGATTTTGTTATTTTGACGCTGTTCTATTTTCTCATTTAATATTTCTTTAAAGTTCTCCCTGGCATTAATGTTGCAAAATAAAATATATTCTTGGTGTATTCGGCCATCGTCATTTCGTGTCATCACTTCAGGCAAACGAACTTGTAAATATATTATCACATATTCATTAATATTGAAATATATTATTTACATAAAACGTTATTCTTCGGAATTTCAGGAATAAAATATAAATATATTTTAATTAAAATATTTGGTTAAAATATACGACAGTTGTCACCTAAAATTAAATTTGTTATATTTTATTTTCAAGGCTCCGCTGTCTTACTAGTAAAAATTACTTACAATTTCTACTTATCTACATCTCCTAAAGTGTCACAGAATTATAACTTCTAGAGTTTTTGACTTAGAGAAAAAAATATGTTTACTAATGAATAAAAGATTTTTTAAGTTGTTTACCGCTACACCTGCATTGTCTGTAATACGATTAGGTTAAGCTCGAAAGTGAAAGATCGAGCTCAGATTCGCGCAGAATAACAGTGTCAAATAGCAGCATAATGCTATTGTGTTTCGTATGGAAGTAACGAAAACCAGAATCCCATTTTACTTATAATGAGGTATTCCATCTTCGTTCTTTAGGGTGGCAGCAACAGTTTAGTTCTTAATCAATAATAGATATAGGTGTATAAAGGTCACAGCTACTACTATCTGGTAGGAAATTTGTAATTGGTCACACTACTTCTGTAACTAGTAGTTTATGACTAAGTCGTTCTAAATAAAAATGGTCCTTAATGATACAGATTTAACAAGAAATCTCATTTTCCGTTAAGTTCTTATGTATGTCTTTTATAAAATTCACATCCACTAAGAAAGGATGTTTTGGCAAAATTCTACTCTTTAGAGGGTGAAAGAGGGTGTAATGTAAGCCTTTCGACCCCAAATTTTTTGAAAGACTTTGGATGATAAAGCTCTTTAAATTGCTACGAGGAAGTTCCTATACTTAAATTAAATAATTGTGTTAAAAAAACTAAAAACAAAAACAGAAGACGGTGACAGTTGAGGTAGTTACGATAGAAAAACAATAAAGCGTTGGATGTAAGGTGGGAAATGTTAGAGTTCCAAGTAATAAATGTTGAGTAGAATTTTTTTAAAGAAAAGGAATTGAGCACGGCAGATATGCACTCATTATCACTACAAAATATAGGCTCTCATGTCAAAGCTTGAGCTCTCCATATTATGCGATCTCATAATAATTGTAGATCATGATTGTCTGGACTCGGGTTGCAACTTAGACGCAAGTAACATCGCGAGGCGAGAAGCTAGTATAATTTAATGTTACAAAATTATTTGAAAAACTCTTTTATAATTTGAAAGGCATATTATTACAGACCGACGATTATATATTAGGCATACATATGTTATGGCTAAAAGCTACGATGATATTCGTCAACTACCAAAGTCGGAAAAAGTCGCGTCTCTTGAGAGCTTTCACGGCGTGCGTTACGTCAATGGTAAAAGTTGATGTGTGGTTGTATTGTTCCTCTTGAAAAGTTCTAAAATAACTTCGCGGAAAGATATGTCTGTCTTCTAAGGATAACTCACAGTCACCATTTTTATATAAAAACTTCGCGCGACAGTAAAATTAAGGTGGCGGTTGGCACAGCGGTGGAATTTTGGTCTCTTTAGGGCAAGAAATGCCGAGTACAAAAAATGTGGAAACCACGAAGTTTTAAAAATAGTTGGCGGTCAGTTAGTACCTACCTAATATTTAAGAAAAATAATTGTTCAGCCCAAAGGAAAAGCCGGGCCAGGTCTCTAGTCTTATATAAAGTCGATAAAGTCAACAATAACTTTATTGCTCAGGTCAAGGAGATTTTTCGTGTGTAAAATAGTCAGTCTTGCGTTGGCAGACGCGGAATAACGTCACACCATTAGCTGTACCGTGTTGATACGAGGTCAGCGTAACGAGTTGTGTACGTTTGTATAGGTTAAACTAAAATATAGTACGGATCTTGTGTTTAAACAAGCCTCGAAATAAACACATTTTTTCTAGAGCTTCCAGTTAGATGTAAATTTGCTTTATCTTGTCATTTCATCAAATGCTTTCAATAGAACTAGTGAAAAAATATATCGCTTTCTGTTTACGATTTTACAAAACATATTTTGTTTCATGGAATAGAAAAAATATAACATATCATAACAATAAACTCTCACGCCTGTCACCCAGAGTAAGGAGACTACTGAGTTTTATTTGGCACAATTTTGACACATCTATTTCTTCAATATTTTTCTTCAAATATATCTTCATAAAATTGCCAATTCGGTCAATCAACTCCACTTAGATGTGCCTTGCCAGTTTTACCACTCACTTTTGTAGCATAAATTTGCTTTGTCATTCATTCCTCATACAAAATTTCAACGTGTCAAAACCACCAAAGCATTTCTTATTTTATGGTAGCAACATCTTATTTCAAACCACACTTTCCTCTCATTACAATTTCTCACCATATCATCTAGAGTCAACCTCTTCTTCTTCTTCTTAATGACCGCATTTCTGCAATCACTTTTGTCGTACATGTATTCTCTTTCATTCCCCTTTCTTTAAAGATACGTTTTGTAATAGTAAAGGATAACAAGCGAGCACGGAGCCCACCTTGTGGTAAGTGGATACTGTTGCCCGTAGACATCTACATCTGTCATCAATTAAGAATCCAAATGCAGATCCGTTGTCACCCCTAAGGACTAAGATGCAATGCCTCGTTTCCAGTAAAAAGGGTCTCCGGTTCTCTACAGTAGCCATACGAAAGTTAGCAGCACTGGGTTGCTGCTTTACGCTGGTATTCTGTGAGAGCGTGGCCCTACCCCGAGCCGACGGCTCTACCACATAAAGTACAGTACAAAAAAAACATGTTCATTTTACAGCACTTGTTCTTGGTAACCATCATATATATATATATATATTAAAGACACGGTAAACAAAATTGAATTATCTGTCTGTAATATTGAATTAGTTCTCTTCTTTTAAGTTCAGGGTGCTAACCGCGTGCTATTCCGCCACAAATGAAAACATTTTATCTGTCCGTCTGTCGGTCGGTAGGGGCTAATCTACGAGAGCAATACTAATGCCATTAAAAACATAATTTGTAAAAAAACCAAGTCTCGCAACTCAGTTCTTCTACCGTAAAAAGTTGTGAGATCAATGTAATACCAAGTCGGTTAATTTATTCAGTTCCTACTTAAGAGTCCTTCTGTTTTAAGTTATTACGTAATTAGCTAACCTAACAACATTTTATAGTGACCTCATCAATGTTCAAAGTCTTTTATGCTTTAAATATATAGATTAACTTGGCTATCGCACGAAACCATAATGTATCTCACAAGTAATACGTATTATATTAAATTAGATTGCTTAATGCGATTGCAGAGTCAATCTATGTATTTAAAACATAAAAGACTTTTAAAATTGATATGGTCATTATAAAATGTTGTTAGGTTAGCTAATTACGTAATAACTTAAATAAGAAGGACCCTTAAGTAGGAACTGAATAAATTAACCGACTTGGTATTACATGGATCTCACAACTTTTTACGGTAGAAGAACTAAGTTGCGAGACTTGGTTTTTTTACAAATTATGTTTTTAATGGCATCTCATTTCTTTTTGTATATAAGATAGTCCTAATTTTTTACCTTTCCAGTACCTTCTACTTCTTGAGTACCAACAACGTACCTATGTACACCTGTAATACATGTACAAGTACACTGGTTCATTCACTGCAAATGTAACTTTGTAATTCTATATATTTATATGGGATTACAAAGTTATTTATGCAGTTAGTGTATCTAGAAAACTGGACAGAAATTAACAAATGTTTTAGTTTTTCCTTCATTAATATACTAAACACTGATTGTATTCTAAATTTAAAGCTTCTATGTCTGCTAGAAGTGCCTTAGAGTTTTGATGATCGGTCAGTCAGTGAGTGACAAAATTAAGAAACTTTGACTAGTTACAATTCTTAAACTACTGGTTCAAATTGAATGAAATTTGAAATGTACCATGTTTATACAATGCTTACTCGGTTACTAAAAATTAAGGCTTCTAGTTTTATCGACCACGAAGTTATCGGGGGTCGAAAATGACCTGAATTGCTTCGAGAAAAGATGGTACGGCCGTGCCGCTTTTTTGCTCGACTTGGCGGGGGCACTGCCGTGCCCCCAGATAGTGATCTAGGAAAAGTTTTAAGATAATCAATCTATCTTTAAACTGAGTTATTTTACTGTCAAACATTCAACTAAGCAATTATTTTTAAAGATCATTTACAAAAAAAAATATAATCATTTCAAATTCGTTTTTATCGCTGATTAAATTAACGGAAACATTAAAAATATATAATCAGTTATTTTATGTAAAAAGTTTAGAAAGTTCAGCATTAAGCGGACGTACAGCAAGAGTACAGCAGTTAGATCTTCAGTAGTTTAGTTGAGTCTTCGTGGCCCACTGGATTTTATTGATTTGGTCCGGCTTCGCATGAGTGGGATCTATAAGACTTCCGTCTAGCTTTTCTTTTTACTTTCCCAGCTGTTAGAGGGGCGCTCTCCCATTGCATAAATACGTTCGAGATCACAGGTGAAGGTTGCTCTACTTCATTAAATATATAACTTATTAAAATTTTTTTTCGTAAATATTCCTTTTACTTTTGCAGTGGCACCTAGTATAATTTTTTACCTTCTCATATTTCATAAATGTCGTTTTTAGTAATGTTTATACGGGTTGTAAGTTTAAAAAGGGTATAATATATTCAACCGAAGTAAAATAAAACTGCCTCTTCATACAAATTTCGCCTCTACCTTGTACATTTTGTATGAAGAATTAGTCAATTTTCTTCTATTTTCGATTTTTTTGAATTAAATGCTCTATCTATAATCCCAGCTCCTCCCTTCATATCGGATGTATATGATTTTTTATACAATTTGTACATACAAATAACGCTTGGACCTGTTTTTTTTTTTTTTTTTAAGAGAAATCGTACAGGGAAATAATTTAGAAGGCAGTTGATAAAAAAATCAAACAAAAAAATAACTGAATACACATATACTTATTTATTTAGTTTGTTACATCATTAAAAGTAAGGAATTTTTTTCGAGTGGTGTAGGGGTTAACTTTTTTATAATAATAAATTAATTCTGTTAGCACACAACTGTGATAAAACTTTGTCAAACGCAGCAGCATTGTTCTTTCCTAAAACTCTTCACTCATCACTTCAACTCTTGCGTTACGTTTCTTTTTACTAACACAAGGATATTTCTTTTTTTTTCTATCCACCTTTTTCCGTTTTTTTGTAATAAATTGTAATTCATCAAATATAAAAGTCCAAGTCAATTAATCTAATACACTAAAAACTAGAACTAATATGACAATTAAATAAAAATAATATATATTTAAGTAGAGCAACTTTCACGATATGCTCCGCTCAGTCCATAAGTGCTGCGCAAGGGAAAGAGATCAACTGTGCGAGCGAGAGGTAAAGTAACGTTGAGCAACACTGCACGCGTCTGAACGCCGAGAAATCCCAGCGGAACTGAGAGAATTTTCAGGCGTTTCTGGTTTATAAATGGCATATAGGTAAAAATTACGAAAATATATATATTTTTAAATTTATTTATTTCTAATTCACTTGAAAATAGTTCTATTTTATGTGGTTTTTAGTACGACTTTGCTATATTTATACTTCTAATAGAAAAAAATAGATATTTGCAGTAAAAAAAATCATGAAATTACAACTTTTTTAAGCTCTCCAAATAAGAAAATTAAAGCATTTCTAACAAAAGTGACCAGATCAGATTATTGTAGACAATATGTGAATAAATTTGATCTAAATACTTTTCTTGATATGGTTATAGTTTGTACATAGCAGAAGCTTTAATAAGACCTTTTACTCATGTAACCTAAATATAAGCATGTTTAACGCCTGATAGAGCTGTTAATTTAAACACCAAAATAAAATTAAAAAACAGTTTCAAAAATTTCGAACCCTACACTTTAAATAAATGTAAAATATTGAAATAATACTAGTTTTTACGGAATTAATCGCGTATATTTAACTTTTTAAATACCCGACGTTTCGAACGCTTTACAGCACTCATGGTCACGGGCGGGACTGAGATGTTCAACGTCCATATGTCATAGTTAACCGCGGTTACCATAGATTAAAATTTAACTTTTGTTCCGATCTATACAGTATGAACTTATGGTATCTTGAAGTCTTGCAGTTGTATGCTTGGGTTGGGATTTAATTTTATTTATTATAGGATCCCAAGCAGATGGTAGCACCCAGCCATCTTCTCTATTGAAATTAGGATGTTTTTTGATTTCAATAGCCTCGCTAATTATCCTTGGAAGGAATCGGTGTTCTCTAGCGAGGATTTGCGGTCTATCAAATCTGATGTAGTGACGGGGGCGATCCTGTACGTGTTCACAGACTGCAGACTTCCCGGAGCGTCGATTCTTCACATCAGCTATATATTCTTTAACGCGGGTTTTTATTGATCTTTTAGTTTGTCCTATGTAGGAGAGACCACATTCACAATCAAGCTTGTACACTCCTGCATCTTGCAGAGGGACACTTGAATGATGGTAAAAACTGACCAATCTTCTTCAGCGGCTTGACCAATCTTGTCAGTGACTCCTCTAACATATGGCAGTACAGCAGGTACACGCTCGACTGTGGCCGGCTACACACGTTCACTGTGACGTAGGCGCGGGACTCGAAGCTTATTGTCATGCAAAGTTTGCTTGACATGGTGGAGCTCAGCAGCCAGGTGTTTACTGTCACAGATCCCTCGTGCTCTCTGAAACAAAGATTTACCCACGGTAGCTAACTGTGAAGGATGGTGGTGAGAATCACCGTTTAAATATCTACGTGTGTGGGTCTTTTTTCTATACACAGTATGGCTCAAGGTGTTCTCAGGATTCCGAATTACTAACACATCTAGAAAAGCTAAGGAATTGTTTGCCTCTAACTCCATTGTGAACTGAATTTTAGAATTTATAGAGTTAAGATGGTCTAAAAATGCAGTTACTTTATCTAAAGGTAGAATTGTGAAAGTGTCGTCTACGTACCGCTTGTAGAATCTTGGATTTATCGGCGAACTAAGCAGGGCTTTCTCCTCAAAGTCTTCCATGAATATGTCGGCGACAATGGGAGATGCAGGTGAGCCCATCGCCACACCATCTACTTGCTTGTAGAACTCCTCCTTCCACAATAGGTAGCCAGATGTAAGGCAGTGTCGAGTAATACTGCATATTCTACGGGGTTGTTTTCTTCCAGCTTTCTAGTTACAATTGAGATGCAGTCTTCAACGGGTAAGCATGTAAACAATGACTGCACATCAAAACTGAGCATAGTTTCATTATCTGCCAGATGTAGGTCTTTAATCTCGCTGACAAAATGGTAGGAACCCTTTATGTGTGCTCTTGTATGTCCCCTGAGCGGTGAGAGTATTTTCGCTAAGTGTTGAGCCAATCTGTAAGTTGGTGAATCGATTTGGCTTACTATGGGACGTAATGGACCATTGGCACAGCGGTGACACTCCCTGTACGTGAGAGCTTAAGCGCCGGTGACCTTGAGTCGAAGCGTGTAACGCTAGGGTTGATATCGAACCGAAATGGAATATTATAGACTTGTACCAAAGAAGATACATAGTAGGAGTATGTTATATATTATGTAAACTTATGTATTTGGGTAGTTAAAGATACGTTCAGTTTTAAATCAACTTTTATTAAGTGAGGCATATTAAAACTTCCGACAAAACCAAATATGCACGACAGTTAATGGAAATCTTAAATAATTAACCAACACTTAGTATTTCAGTACGCAATAATCAGTATTACCTACTATCCTTTAAAAATAATTTACTCTTATATATTTTTGAATTTTTCTATAAATTTTTTAATTTTCGTTATTATTCCTAACAACTGCAAAAATTCGTAGCATGTATATTTTTTTAGAAAATCCAAAGGTAAGCAGGTTTCCTGGGACATGGCGGCCAACAAATTGTTCCCTATGTGTTGAGGAGATAAGTCATTTTTATTTCTAATGAAATAATCCATAAATACAACAATGAACAAATACAAAAACTCTTTACAGATATCTAAAATTTCTTGACTCTCTAGTGGTATTTTTAATAGTGTATATTTCAGTTAATGTAATATAATAAAATTATTGGTCATATATTAGTTTTATTGTCATGGTATTTCCCCATAATTCTTATTAAGATAATATCGACTTTGTTCACATATTTTTAGGTATCATAAAACATTATTAAAAATTAAACCCCTTGTTTTGTGCAGTGGAATTTATTTTAATTCTAATCACTTAAAATCACTTTCAGTAATACTTATACATATACTATAATATCATTTATTTAATAACAACATTAATATTTATCAAAGCATTTAAACCGGCTATAAAAACTAATAACGTTACTTGGTAACATAAACTTAATACCTACATGAATAGAATAGTAATATGTACATTAAGATATCAGTAATATTCATATATTAATTGAAATATTATATCACTTGACGAATATATTCATATTAACTAGTACTGACTAATATCGGTATTACTACCAGCCCTCGGCCGGGGCAGTCGGCGACTGCCCGTTCCACGCCCCGCGCGCCTCTCAAGGCCCCCGCACACATCCAGACACTCACACATAGCCGCAAGCGATTTTACGTGCACACATGCTTAAGTGTCGTTTCTTTTCGCGTAGTGTATATATTCTTTGCCATTGGGCTTGTGTATTTTTGGTAACCCATACAATTTTGGTGATTTGGCGCACGTAGGTATTATCCATTTTACGTCCAGATTCAATTATTTAAAAAGTTAAATATACGCGATAAATTCCGTAAAAACTAGTATTATTTCAATGTGTAGTGTTCGCGTAAATTTAAGAAATCGTTAAATGTAAAATATGTTTCACTTTTTCCTTTTTAATTACTATAAAAACATATTCGTTTTGCTGTAAATTTTGCTAGAACACTAATTTTTACAAGACTGGGCCCTTGCGTCATTTATATATTTTTTCAATTCATTTTTAACAAAAAATTACCAAGTATTTTTTGTAACGTATTTACATTATATTAATATTTAGTAATGCAATAACCAGGGTTACCAGATGGTCGGAATTCGTTTGGATTCTACCGACATTTTAAATGATCTCCAGACTGCAGACAAAATTCAAAATCTCAAGACAAACAACAACTAACTGACTAAACAACTTCTCAGAAAGTTAACGTAAGGTCTTTGATTCAATAAAAGCTGAGTCCATTATTAGACTGAACTATGAAGAAAATTGTTTGAATTTTAAATATTTTCGCATCACTACTAAAGAATCCAAATTATTGGACTCTAGTAAAGTCAATGCCAAATGGATGTGGCATTCTAAAAATAAAGTGAACCTGGATTATTTATGTATTGACAACGTTAAATCATTTTATACCCTCTTAACTTAAAAAATAAACATTTTATTTTTAATATTTATTTCTCCAGACAACAAAACCAAAATCCAGATATTTACAAAATTTGTCCAGATATTTTGCTTTTCCTTTATTGCCAGCAATATATTACTAGCAACCGCTCCGGCTTGATCTGGCCGAAATCTTTTAATGCGGTTTTATTTAGATTGAAGGAAGATTTTGATTCTATCAATTTTTGGTTTTCTTTAAAAAATCCCAAGATTTTCAGAAAATATAGCCTAGATCATTTCTGACGTTCCTCTCTATTTATTCAAAATATTTCATTAAAGTCAGTCAAGCCATTCCAAAACTTTTAAAAATTATTACTCATATCTCTCAGCTGAATAAAAGGCGGTTTATTCGTTTATACAGACAGACACTTCAATTAAAATATTATAGTAAAATTATTATTAAATGTTTTTATGGGGTAGGGTGACAAACGAGCACACAGTCCACCTGATGGTAAGTGGTTGGTGTGGCCCGTAGACATCTACATCTACCCTAGATTACGAATCAAAATGTAGATGCGTTGTCACCCGTGAGGACTAAGATGGAATGCCTCGTTTCCAGTAAAAAGGGTATCCGATTCTCTACACTCACCATAAGAAACACACCAGCATTAAGCTACTATTTTACGCTGGTATTCAGTGAGAGCGTGGTCCTTCCCCGGTCGAACCGACCCATTCGTACTACAACTATACTTCTAATATAACTGCAGTATGGCTATACCACGTATAAATTTAATTATTATTAAAATATTATATAAAAATTAGTATATAATATAAAAACAATTCTTCAAATCTAACAACATGCAAATAACCTCTCGGCTGAATAAAAGTCGGTTTATTCGTTAAGGCTTCCATCTAGCTTTGCTGTTTTACATTCCCAACTATTACAGGGGTTGCTCTCTCCGTGCATAAATACGTTCGAGATCGCAGGTGAAGGTTGCTCTACTTCATGAAATATATAACTTATTAATTTTTAAAAAAAAATATTCCTTTTACTTTTGTCGTGGTAGTACAATTTTTTACCCTTTTATATTTCATAAATGTCGTTTTTAGTAGTGTTTATGTTGGTTTAAAACGGGTATATACAACCGAAGGAAAATAAAAACTGCCTCTTCATACAAATTTCGCCTCCGCCTTTTACTACTATTTTTACTGACACACGGATATTGCTTCTTTTTACTATCCATCATTTTCCGTTTATTTTTTTTTTTTTTTGGTAATAAATTGAAAGACTCTAAATATAAAAGTCCAGGTCAATTAATCTAATATTAATATAAACATTAATACACTAAAAACTGGAACTAATATGACAATTAAATAAAATTGATATATATGTAAGTAGAGCAACTTTCACGATATGCTCCGCTCAGTCCATAAGAGCTGCGCGAAGGAAAGAGATCAACCGTGCGAGCGAAAGGTAAAGTAACGTTGAGTACCACTGCACACATCTGAACGCCGAGAAATCTCAGCGGAACTGAGAGAATTTTCAGCCGTGTCTGGTTTATAAATGGAATATAGGTAAAAAGTACGAATATATATATATATATATATATATATATATATATATATATATATATATATATATATATATATATATATATATATATATATATATATATGTATATATATAATAAAATTAAAAAATATATAGGGAAAGAGATCAACTGTGCGAGCGAGAGGTAAAGTAACGTTGAGCAACACTGCACACGTCTGAACGCCGAGAAATCCCGGCGGAACTGAGAGAATTTTCAGGCGTTTCTGGTTTATAAACGGCATATAGTAAAAATTACGTAAATATATATATATTTTATTTTATTTATTTCTTATTCACTTGAAAATAGTTCTCTTTCATGTGGTTTTAAGTACGACTTTGCTACATTTATACTTCCATTAGGAAAAATTTATATTTGCAGTAAACAAATAATGAAATTACAACTTTTTAAGCCCTTCAAATAAGAAAATTATAGCGTTTATAAAAAAGTGACCAGATCAGATTATTGTAAACAATATGTAAATAAATGCGATCTGAATACTTTTCCTGATATTGTTATAGTTTGTACATAGCAGAGGCTTTAATAAGACCTTTTACCCATGTAACCTAAACATAGGCATGTTTAACGCCTAATAGAGCTGTTAATTTAAACACCAAAATAAAATTAAAAAACAATTTCGAGAATATCAAATCCTACACTTTAAATAAATGTAACATATGTTTCACTTTTTCTTTTTTAAATACTATAAAAACATATTTGTTTTGCTGTAAATTTTGCGAGAACACGAATTTTCACAAGACTGGGGCCTTAATACAGACAGACACTTCAACTATATTTATGCATAGATACATTGAGACGTCATATTTTTTGAAAAGTTTTTATTCATGTTTTCTAGCATATCACAAAAGTATTAGCTCGTGAATATTTAAAGGTTAGCTTTTTCGAACTTTAATAACGTGGAAGTTTCAATAACACTCTAAAGCCATTAGTATATTGAACTTTCAAGTTTCAAGGCATCTGGAGCTTGCCGAGTACGTAATCGAGTACCTATATAAAATGTTTTACTACATAGGTTATTTAAATATACTTAAACAACAGATAAATAAACTGTCATCACCATTATTTTTTCGACAGTGGACTCTCCACTACTGATCACATCTAAGGAAAATATTCCAGATGATTTCGCTGCCGCTGAAAAATGTTATTCGACATCAAATTCTTAGATATACGAATACATATTTTTTCCTGCAGCAAAACATTTTTTTAGTAGAAGGGGCAAATGAGCATGCGGCTCACCTGATAGTAAGTACTACCCTCGCTCATGGGCAACTGCAACACTAGGAGAATTGCAGATGCGTTGCCAGCCTTTTAAAATGTAAAAGGCTCTTTTCTTGAAGGTTCCTAAGTCGTTAAGGTGCGGAAAAATCACGGTAGTTGATTGCACAAGGTAGTTGTGCGAGAAAGAAAACTTCTTGGAAATCGCCCAGTGGACCGTCATTCATCCAGATGGTATGGATGGTATCGCGAGTTTTGTCACGATGTGCGATGGTGAAATTGTGCGCCTGGAATTAGTCCGAACAATTCCTCAGAGCACTCCCCGTGCTAAATGCGATAAAATTATCTAATGGGTCACCCTTTAAGCTTTAAGTTTGATTTCTCGAATGTAGCGTTCCCTCCCGAGAGAGCTTTTTCGTCGTAGCCCTTAGTACAAGAAGCCTCGAACATAGAGAGTCTACTAAAAGCTTCGATTATATTGTTGATCGAATACTAAAA
Source organism: Parnassius smintheus behrii (assembly GCA_036936625.1). Taxonomy (NCBI): domain Eukaryota; kingdom Metazoa; phylum Arthropoda; class Insecta; order Lepidoptera; family Papilionidae; genus Parnassius; species Parnassius smintheus. Next base: position 36,032,946 of record JAUPFT010000013.1, read on the forward strand.
GCTTACTATGGCCAGTCAAGTCAAGTCTTTAACTTGGTAGAGCCACTTTCTCACAGATACCAAGTGTAACAGCTGAATAATGCTGCTGTGTTTCGTATGGTGAGTGTCTAGAGACCATTTTTACTGGCAACAAAACATTCCTCATTAGTACTCAGGGATCAACAAAAATCTGCATTTTGATTCTTAATCGATTATTAAGTATTAATAGGGAAGATTAATCGATGATAGATGTTGTTGTTGACTGGTAGCCCTTATTCTATGAAAAAATGTTATTATAAGACAGAAAGTTTACAAAACGTAGACCCATGAATATAAAAGACTTCTTTTACGTTATAAGAACGATCCCGACCCGAATTGCCAGCACTTACCTATAGTACCCAATTGTACCTTATCAGGTACCGATGAAAGGGAACAATGCGGGGAAGTCGCTACGTTCAAAAAATAAAAAGATTTTCAGATCGACATGGAATTTTCACTCTTTGGAACTTCTTTGAAAATCTTTTTTGCAACGATCAAAAAATTTATATATATATATAAATAATATCGGAGCTAGACTAACATTCAAATATACATGAATGTTAGTCTAGCTCATGTAAAAGGCAAAAACCTAATCAACTATGAGTATTTAATGAGATAACGAGAGTAAACTACTTGAAGTGCTGAAGTTCGTACAGTAGGGTTACGATGGCTATCCAAGTACAAAACCAGAGTACGGAACCTATCCAACTTCAGAAAGACATAAAACATAGTGACGATATATCGCTGAAACTCTTCACCGCTGCATTGGAAGACGTTTTCAAGGACTGGACCGGAAGGAATTACGATTTCTTTTTAATTTTGATGGGGAAGATCAACGAGGTGGTAGAATTTCTTTTCTGGCGAGGAGTCCGTTTGTGTAGATACCAACCAACCAAACAAACCCTTACCTAATTCTGACACCTAAGAGCAGTGCGTGCACTACTGTGTTCCGGTCTGAAGGGTATATAGAGGCATCCCATTTTAGTTCTCAGAGGTAACGACTAGTGTTGCCCTAATGTAAGAACACGAGACTTAGCCAGTCTTGATACTGGTCTTGCGCCATACCCCTGTCTTGATCTTGGTCTTGGTCTTGATAATGCGCTTCCAGTCTTGGTCTTGCTGCAAGAGTCTCGCAAGTCTCGCAATTACCATTAGCCTATTGCTATTTATTAAACGTTACTTTAGACCTTAGAACAACTTAACGGAGTAGTTACATTTTGAATTAACATAGACACAGCAAAGACCAACCAAATTAATAAATGTCTAAACATTTATGTTCTTCCATCACAAGAACATAATCTACGTTAATAAAATTTAATTTACCTTGGTACGTTACTTGCTGTATTTATCTATGTACTTACTAACTACTGGAGTAGATAGAAGTTAATAAACCAACACTTCTAATCAAGTTTTGGAAGTTTGTGATTTTAAAACACAAAATGTGTGAATATGACTTCACTCGTTCGAAATTCAAATTTCAATTATTTTTATTCAAGTAGGCATTAAAATACACTTTTGAATAGTCGTATAATCACTGCTTTCCCCAATTTTTTTTCTTTTCCATGTTCAGGGTTGCTGATTCTACTAAAAAAAATCATGGAAGTAAGAAAGAAACTCGGTACTGTGATTACGTAAAGCAATAAGTCAAACATAATATGCCAAATATATATGTAGATACCAAATCGGTACAGAAATTTCTAGTTAGTCCTGTGTAGTACCTAAGAGAGGTCAGTTGAAAGCATTTTTGTCATTAAGAATAATATGAGTTACAGAATAATAAGCTTGTTTGGCTAACCAAGCTTTAATGTGCGACTTAAAATGAAAAGGTGAAAGAACCGCTACCCAAGAACGAATTGTATATTTCGTGTAATCGGAAAGCAGGTAATGTGATTTTATTTTTATTTCTACTATTAAAATTGTGCAAATCACTATTCTTTACATGTAAGTGAATGTTTTGTCGTACATATATATGATATTTGCAAAAATACATTGTGATGCAATGTCAAAATATCAATTTCTTTAAACAGTTCGCTCTAAGATACTCGAGCTCCCAAGCAGTACAGTCATAAATCTTATTGCACGCTTTTTATTTTATATGCACGCGTCTTATGTATTATTCGATTAGCATTGTAGAAAATTTTTACACGCTTCAAGTGTGTTAAAAGTGTCTACAATATTTATCAAATGGGTGACGACATATTCGAGCACTTTGTGTTTTAAAAACACACACTTCCAAAAATTGGGATTTGCAGTGAACTTATTGAGCATGTTTATCTATTAGGCGATAATAATAGTAATAGTAATTAATTATTATAAACCCATATAGTTAATATTATAATTATTACTTATTAGAATAAATTTCTCTGTCTCTCTGTGTCGGCAATCAAAAGTGTCAAATGTTGTGCATGCGGCGCGGCGGCGACGATTGTATGCGATATCAATAGAAGCCGCCGGCGCGTGCTGTTCGGAACCTTGTACTTCCGAACAGCTGCAAAATTTCTTTGTCATGTCAGTATCCGACCTTTGATGATGCCGACAACAAAACACCGCGCACTATCAAAGTGGGATGCACTCTTTTTTTCTTTTAATGGATATTTTCATTCGCTGTATATGTTTATGGTATTGTTCGCGATGCGCATAAGTTCAATTTTTCAAATTTTTTAAATATAATTTTTTACGTCTCATAAGAGTCCATAAGCGTTTACCCGAACTCCTATACTCCCTGAAACGACACACAGCCGGTTAGTCCTAGCTGTAAGACGCAAGAGTCTCTTAGGTTTAGTCTTGTTCTTGTTCAAAAATCTTGCACGGTCAGACGTGATCTTGCCAATATTAGACGGTCTTGGTCTTGGTCTTGTTCTCGGAAATTGTAAGAACAGGACCAATACTGCAAGATTAAGACTGATTTTGGGCAACACTAGAAACAACGCTTCTGTAGGCTTCTTATTTGAAGTTGGCTGTGGGTGCCCATGGGCTGCAGATGCCTATCAACATCAGGTGTCTGTTATGTGATGTTAAGAGGGTTGGTCACGTCAATTTAATAAAAAAGTGCTGCTATCTATTTCCTGCTTAATAAAACACTTTACCTTCTCTTGCGTACTATACGCGATTTTTAAATATTTTTTTATAGGACAAGGTGTCAAACTAGACTTTGTGTCTACCTGATAGTAAGTGGTTGCTGTGGCCCATAGACATCTACATCTATCCTCGATTACGAATCAAAATGCAGATGCGTTGTCACCCATGAGGACTAAGACGGAATGCCTCGTTTCCAGTAAAAAGGGTCTCCGGTACTTTACACTCACCATATGAAACAGAGCAGCATTAAGTTACTATTTTACGCTGGTATTATGTGAGAGCGTGGTCCTTCCCGACCGAGCCGACCCATTCGTGCTACAACTATACTTCTAATATAACTGCAGCATGGCTCTACCACATAATGAATTCGAAAAAATAAAAATATAAATGGATAAAAAAAAAGATTACTGGCATAACCTTAACAAAAACAAAAGCCCATCAACAGTAACAAGGTTACAGTAACGCGAAAACATTTCGTACATGATTATTTTATACTTTTACTTTTCTTGTCGTGAACAATGTATCATTTATTATTCCTTCGCATTTATAGGATATATTATTAAGGGATTCTAGATACATATATTCAGGTATATTTACTTATTTTTCATTATCAGCTAGTAAGAATTTCAAAACTGAGCATAGATTTTGCCAATGAAAAAGCATTTTAATGCCTCTTTAAATATTAATCGAAATGTCAGCGTGGATTATTCTCAATTTAAATTCACTTACTGAATCCTTCTTTGATAAAACACTCTAGTAGCTTATTTCTACCATATCTTTTTTATAAAATATGGATGACAAAAGATCACACACCTGATGGTAAGTGGATGCTATGGTCCATACAAATCTACATTTATCCTCTATTAAGAGTCAAAATGCAGATGCGTTGTCACTCCTGAGGACTAAAATGAAATGCCTAGTTTCCAGTTAAAAGGGCCTCCGGTTCTCTATGCTCACCATACAAAACATAGCAGCTATAAGCTGCAATTTTACGCTGGTATTCTGTGTGAGCGTGCTATACTATGCTCTACCGGGGTAGGAACCCCGGTAGAGCATAGTATAGCTGTAACGTAGCTCTTACACTTATAATATATTTTAGAAACGATTTTTTTGTAAATTTAGGAACGATTTACAGCAACTGCAACATTTGGTAGGCGGAGCGTCGCTCTCAGTACCTGAGGTCACATAGTTTTGACTATTCCCCGCGTGTTTTGTGTGGCATATAATGGTCTGGCTGTGTGTTGGTGAAGCGCTTATTGCATTATACAATTTTTAGAAAATCTAATTAGGAACCTAAATTGGAAGCTAGTGATCACATTACATTAAATTGAATTCTAAATCGTGACGAAGCGCATTCGTAAAGAAGTATCGACGGGGTTGCACGTTTGATCGATGGCGCCGTATTTATCAAAACAGCAGAAAATAGGACTTGCCTTAGCCGTGGTGGGAACAATGGATATAAAAAAAGAGACAAGAGTACTTGTCATTGAGAACAAAACTGTCCAATATGAATATAATTATATATTTTTAGATTCTAAGCAGTTTTTTTTATAGGATAGGGTGACAAACTAGCACACAGTCCACCTGATGGTAAGTGGTTGCTGCGGCCCATGGACATCTACATCTATCTCCGATTACAAATCAAAATGGAGATGGAATGCCTCGTTTCCAGTAAAAAGGGTATCCGGTTCTCTACACTCGCCATACGAAACACAGCAACATTAAGCTACTATTTTACGCTGGTATTCTGTGAGAGCGTGGTCCTTCCTCGGTCGAGCCGACCCATTCGTGCTACAACTATACTACTAATATAACTGCACCATGGCTCTACCACCTATAAAAAAAGTGTGATTATTTGTTAAGTTTGGTATCTAAACATATTGAAAAAGAAGTCACGATATTTCGATAAAGTATGAGTGCCAAAGAATGTTTGATGGTGACATTACGTTTTATAGCCACGGGAAATTAATATTAAGATTTAAAGTACTGCTCTCTAATATCAGAACCGCTTCTATCAAAACTTTAAGACATCCGCTTGTATCAAAGCGCGGGCACCCATTGGTTGTTCTAAATAGTAACGTTGCGATTACACTGTCCTAAATTGTAACCAATTTAGGAAGTATTGGGACCTCCAATTTGACTATGGATCCTCTACCGCCACCACGACATTTCTTTTTTATTACATACCTACGTGTACCTTTGCTTAGCAAAAACATTGTTAAATTAAACGATCAGAAGCCGTCAAAAACATTATTTACAAAGATCATTAACATTAATGGCGACAACTTACCATTATGTTAACAAATTAATTCTAAGATGATGAAGAATGAAGAAGAAGAGACGCTTAGCAGTACTTACAGATATAGAGAATACATATATATGTATTAAAACTTTATGTTCTGTTATTTACGTGATATCGGTCAAGGCGCCGGCTTTAGGTTGGCTCTAAAAATAAACAGTTCAAGTATTTTTAAGTTTGACGATGTGCCAAACATTTGTTGTCAAAATATTGTATACTGTAAGTCTTATATAAATACCCTTGTACTTAATGATATTATTAAACGACTTTGAACTTATAATTTTAACCGTGTCGTGGCGGTTTAAAAATATCCACTACCCCACAAACAAAAATCTGCGGTTGCTAACCTGCTTGCGATGCGTCGCAACTATGGCAAATTACGCCCCATAAGGTAATCTATGGAGAGGCCTACGTTCAGCAGTGGTTTTTGATAGACTACTTGGCATGAATAATTAATGAATCAAATTTTGTCACTAGCCTAATTCAATCCAAGACTTTACTTATAACTGTAGTCAAAATTATGATTCGTACCTAAATGCCCCTCAACGAGTCAGATGAGCGCGCATATGTAGTTAACGAGTGACAACAAAAGGATATTTTTCATGTAACGAAAATAAATCGAGGTCATATTTACGACGCATTTTCTACGTCGAACCTTGATGGTAGTGACGAGAGACGAGTGACGTAGGTAGTTTAAGAGAAAGGAAGAGCGTCACAAAAATTATAGCATCAGTAACCTTCCAACTTCATTAGCCACCACAACGCCCATTTACGCAAAATATCCATTTTTATCTCGAATACATGAAAAAAGCACTCGTAATAATGTTGTTGACACCTGGCAAAACTTCCGACTTTTAAAACCAATTTATCAAGTCTAACTGTCACCTTTCTAACAAAACACCGAGCTCCGTAACAATTTGCCATGTAAGTCTGTCAAAGGCTTTGTCAAAAGATGAATTGGTTTCATGTTATTTCAAAAGTAATTCCAAAGTTTTTCCTCGGCAACGTAATTAAAGCGTGGAGTGGCGATTAGTTGGTCCGCGAGGTAATTTGCATAGCTGTTAGATAAATAACGCAATCTGTTCTAGTTGAGTGCTATTGTTGAAGTTTTGTGTTCTATTGACAGACTATTACGCCTAAGAACAATTCTGCTGATTTGGCTAGTTGATAAATAATAAAGTGGTAGTATATAATAACAATAATGGCACCTGGTGATAAGCTGTTACAACCCATGATCCACAGAACAGAAAAATAAATTTGACTTTCCATCGATCTAGCTGTGATCCGGCATGTAAGCTTAGGAAGGTCGCGACATGTTATACTCCCGTTCGTTCGGGACCTTAAAATGGAGAAAATTAAAAATTTTCCCTAACTTGCAAATTTTGCTATATTTTCACTTTGAGACCATATTTATGAATAAAACTTACAGGAATTCTTCTTGAATGTATAAACTATCGAATAAAATAATTTAGATGTTAAATATCGTAATAAAATTCACAAATTACCCTTTAAAAGCATAGTAGTAGTAGATACTTCACTTTTAGTCATGAAAATATTATTAAAATAATTTCTTGAGAAGAGTGTAAGGGTAGAAATAGATAAGAAAATACTACCACAATCTAGACTGACACGGAGTCAAAAATAAAGTCAGAAAAGTGCCGTACCACTCACTCATAATTAATTACATAAACTAGTAATTATACCTCGGTAGGCCTCGGCAGCAGAGTATCTACTACGCTGCGGGGCCGCGAGTTCTGGACCAATTTTGTACAAGCGTACACAGCTACGGCATACATATAAATGTTCCGAACGTGAATATTCGTTCATGTGAAATTTGTATATATAAAACGCCTCCACCACCATCATCATCATCATCATCATCATCATCATCATCATTACAGCCCTTCACAAGTCCACTGCTGAACATAGGCCTCCCCCAAGTAACGCCACAAAGCACGGTCCTGAGCCACCTGCACCCATCGACTTCCTGCATATCTTACCAGGTCGTCACTCCATCTAGTGGGGGGTCGCCCTACACTACGCCTACCGGTACGAGGCTGCCACTCGAGAACCTTTCTTCCCCATCGGTTACGGGTCCTTCGAGCTATATGGCCGGCCCATTGCCACTTCAACTTACTAATCCGTTGGGCTACGTCGGTCACTCTGATTTTACTGCGGATATCCTCATTTCTGAGTCTATCACGCAGAGAAACTCCGAGCATAGCCCTCTCCATAGCTCGCTGAGCGACTTTGAGCATCCTCATACGGCCAGCAGTGAAGGACTACGTCTCAGATCCGTAAGTTATCACTGGCAACACGCACTGGTTATACAATCCAGTTTTTAGAGATTGAGGTATACCTGACGAGAAGATATGTCGTAATTTCCCGAACACGGCCCAATCGAGTTGAATCCGTCGGTTGACCTCTCGGTCGAAGTTGGACTTACCTAGTCGGACTATTTGTCCCAGGTAAACATACTCGTCAACAACTTCGAGCATAGTGTTCCCAACAACTACCGGCATAGGTGTGACATGGACATTAAACATGATCTTTGTTTTGTCCATGTTCATCTTAAGACCTATCCGTTGGGAGGCACTATTGAGGTCATTGAGCATAGTGCTTAGGTCCTCCAGTGATTCTGCCATAAGGACTATATCGTCGGCAAATCGAAGGTGAGTGATGTACTCGCCATTGATGTTAATATCGTATCCTTTCCAGTCCAGTAGCTTGAAAACGTCTTCCAATGCAGCGGTGAAGAGTTTCGGGGATATAACATCACCCTGTCTTAAACCTCGCTGCTGTTGGATAGGTTTCGAGCTCTGTTTGGTTCTGTACTCGGATAGCCATCGTAGCCCTACTGTACAAACACTTCAGCACTTCAATATACCGATAGTCAACTTGGCACCGCTGAAGGGATTGTAGCACCGCCCAAATTTCGACAGAATCAAAGGTTTTCTCATAGTCCACATACGCCAGGCAAAGTGGCAGATTGTACTCTTCGGTCTTCTGTACAATCTGCCGCAGGGTATGTATGTGGTCTATGGTACTGAAGCCTTTTCGGAAATCGGCTTGTTTCACCTCCACTAAACAGAAGAAAATTCTATTTGTGCCTTTTCAAATATTCCTCAATACTTTAAAACCCAGTGGATTTTTAAGAACTGAGTAATAATTATGGTAGCCGTAATTTTACTGCTATACATGAACATCCCTAAAAAATTTCCAAGCACGATGCTGAACTACTTGATTCAATGACTTCTTGAGCGTTTCTAAGACTTTTTATAATGGGGGTAACATCAAGGTGCTAACATAATAAGTATTTACTCCTTTTTATATTTTTGCAATCACTTATAGAATAACATTCAAAGCGTCATCATGTTCCACATTTATCGAAATAAAAATAATGAAATAAAAAGCATAAAGAATTCGAATATTTACAACAATAAGTCTAGACGATGTAAGCTGATCTATTCATGGAATTGAAAGCAAAACCTTGAAAAATTAAGTTTACGAAAAAGAAAATAATATCCCCTGCCGAAGCTGTCTCTCCCAATGTAAAGAGTTTCAGAAAATTATGTTATAAGACATGAATATGAATATCATTTTATTAAAAAAATGTCCGTCCTTATGTTTGTCCTTATGTCTATCCTAATGTCTGTCCTTATGTTTGTCCTTATGTATGTCCTTATGTCTTTCCTTATGTCTGTCCTTATGTCTGTCCTTATGTCGGTCCTTATGTCTGTCCTTATGTTTGTCCTTATGTCTGTCCTAATGTCTGTCCTTATGTCTGTCCTTACGTCTTTCCTTATGTCTGTCCTTATGTCTGTCCTTATGTCTGTCCTTATGTCTGTCCTTATGTTTGTCCTTATGTCTGTCCTAATGTCTGTCCTTATGTCTGTCCTAATGTCTGTCCTTATGTCTGTCCTTATGTCTGTCCTTATGTTATTCCTTATGTCTGTCCTAATGTCTGTCCTTATGTCTGTCCTTATGTCTGTCCTTATGTCTTTCCTTATGTCTGTCCTTATGTCTGTCCTTATGTTTGTCCTTATGTCTGTCCTAATGTCTGTCCTTATGTCTGTCCTTATGTTTTCCTTATGTCTGTCCTTATGTCTGTCCTTATGTTTGTCCTTATGTCTGTTCTAATGTCTGTCCTTATGTCTGTCCTTATGTCTTTCCTTATGTCTGTCCTTATGTCTGTCCTTATGTGTGTCCTTATGTCTGTCCTTATGTCTGTCCTTATGTTTGTCCTTATCTCTGTCCTAATGTCTGTCTTTATGTCTGTCCTTTGTTTATCCTTATGTCTGCCCTTATGTCTGTCCTTATGTCTGTCCTTATGTCTGTCCTTCGGTCTGTCCATATGTCTGTCCTTATGTCTGTCCTTATGTCTGTCCTTATGTCTATACTTATGTCTGTCTTTATGAGTGTCTCTGTCTATCCTTGCTAATCTTTGGAATGGCTGAACCTATTGCCAGTACGGTAAGTTTCAGCAAACTTCTCCAACAATTTTTGTTGTTAGCACGGGAGTTTATTTTTGAGGAATAAAAAAACCGATGAAATAAATGATCTTTGGTTATCTTAAATCTAAATAACGCCACACTAGTAGATCATATCCAGGCAAAGCCAGGGCGGTCTAGTTTATAATAAATATCTACAATATGTATATTAATATGTGAAGGGAAAACTTTGTACTCATTTTTAAGCAAATTGCGCGTACGTAGCACATAATTATAATATATGTTACGAATATGTAAGTACATTAAATATATAAAATAGACGGAGGTCAAACAATCGCAAAGTAGAGACTATCACCAAAAAATTTTAAAATGTTGCCAACGAATAGGTAATTACTGTCAGATTGACTGTATGTACGAGGTGTGAATTTGCTTGAGCAAATTATGAATTTTGTGTGAATTTAAATGTTCCTATTTCAATAGTCTGGGTTGTGTAGTGTGTGCATCAAGGTGAGAAAATTCGTTTTGTATATTAATGTGCAGTTAAAAATAAAATACAGTTGGCTTAATCTACACCTGCTGTAAAAAAATATATTTCATAGTTATTGAAGCATTTATTTCTTACACGCTCGCAGCCAACATATAAAAAATCACAAAACACAGCTTGTTCCTCAAGAAAGGCGACAGCGCTCTCTTGCAGAACTACATACCGATTTCCCTCCCGAGCCGCGTCTATATGCTGTTTTCGAGAGTCCATAACGAATCGTCTCATACGCAGGCTCGACTATTTCCAACCTCCCGAACAAGAACGGTTTCCGAAAAGCTTCAGCACTAAATACCACATACATATCCTTCAACAAATTGTACAGAAGACTGAAGAGCACAATCTGCCACTTTGTCTTGCGTATATGGACGCAAAACAATGTGGCGTGTATTAGAAAGCCCTTCAGCAGTGCCAAGTTGACCGTCGGTATATCGAAGTGCTGAAGTGTATGTACAGTAGGGCCACGATGGCTAATCGAGTACAGAACCAGAGTACGAAACCTATCCAACTGCAGAGATATGTAAGACAAGGTGACGTAGTATCCCCGAAACTCGAGGAACCGACAACTAATGGGGAAGCAAGTTTCTCGAGTGGCGGCTTCATACCGGTAGGTGAAGTATAGTATAGTATAGTAATAAAAAAAAAGACGTGTGGCACTCGGGGACTGCCGCGGTAAAGCTATTGCATAGCATTTTGTATCAACTTATGCAATTATAATTATTTATTTATTTTATTTATGCAGTATTTCTTTTTCTTTGATATTAATTCAAGTTACACTTTTTGAGCGTGGTGACCGATTAGAAAACAAATTTTTTTCTTTTATTAATTAAATAAATAATAAATGCACTTTGTTCATTCATATTCAAAACACTTTATAAACAAATTTTACAAGTACAGCTATTCACTGTTGTACATAAATACCTATACACCTATATACTTTCTCATAAACAGCTGCTTATGTATTCGTCCGATTTCGGAGCAGCTCGTCTCGATTCGTGCGAGCTTCGTAGAGTCGTACAATACGTCTAGTTGCACGCACACAAACACCGTGTCGAAGATTGCCGAAAAGAAACGACGTTAGACAATGCACGGCCTTCAAGCCACACCTCCGTGCCCGTCGGAGTGGGGAGCGTGAGGTTTTTTCGTTACGGAATAAATTTCTGGATTCGGTCCCCGCGCTCAAGGCCCGCGATAGAAACTATGCAATAGCTTAATAAATGACAACAAAAACTCTACAAAAATAAGAAAACAATACCTATTACAATAATAACCAAATAACTTACAGGAGTACACAGCATGCAATGTAACTCAGGACTTTAACATTTACACCAAACTCATTTTCGAGCTATATCCTGTATATCTATGCTATGCCGACCGTACAAATGGGTATTTTTAGTGTATATTAATGACTTACCTTCCCTTGTAAGGGATAATCACGATATATTATTATTTGCTGATGGTATTTCCTTGATTTTTAACCATAACGTCAATCATTTCAATGTAACGAAATGAATATATCAAAATATAGTATATAATAATATATATCTATATCGAAATTTGTGCATTAGTTTAACATTAATAATCTGCATATAAACGACACTAAAACTAAATTTATTAAATTTAAAACAACGAATGTTAATAAACTGAATACCAATGTGTTTTTGAATGGAGAAGAACTTTCTTTAACTATTATTTACGGATTTTATCACGTTTATTTTTGCTTTTAATTACTTTTATTTTTAATTCCCGACGTTTCGGGCACTTTCCAGCACCCATGGTCACGGGGGACTGAGATGACTGACGTCCCGATGTCATTGTTAAACCCGGAGTACCTTCAGCTTTTTCAATTATTGTTTATGGTCCGATCTATGCAAAATGAACTGACTATGTCCTGAGGTATTGCAGTGGTATGCTTGGGTTTAGTTTTAATTTTATTGATTATAGAATCCCAAGCAGGTGGTAGTACCCAGTCTCCTTCTCTATTGAAATTAGGATGTTTTTTAATTACAATAGCCTCATGTATCATTCTTGGTAGGAATCGGTGTTCTTTCGCGAGGATTTGTGGTCTATCAAATCTGATGTAATGGTTGGGGCCGTCTAGGATATGATCACAAACTGCAGACTTCCCGGAACGTTGATGCTTCACATCAGCTATATGTTCTTTTACGCGGGTTCTAATTGATCTTTTTGTTTGTCCTATATAAGAGAGACCACATTCACAATCAAGCTTGTACACTCCTGCATCTTGTAGAGGAATATGACACTTGACGGATGGTAGGAACTGACTAATCTTCTTCGGCGGCTTGTAGAATGTTCTAATAGAAGCTCGCTTCAAGATATAGCCAATCTTGTCTGTGACACCTCTGACATATGGTAGTACAGCAGGCACACGGCATTTTTAATCATGTGTAGTGTTCGCGTAAATATAAGAAATCATTACTTTAATTTATTTTTATTAGACGTTTCGGGTGCTTTACAGCACCCATGGTCACGGGGGGGACTGAGATGTTTGACGTCCCAATGTCATAGTTAGTCAGGCTACCTTCAGTTTTTTTTTATATTAATTTTTGGTCCGATTTACGCAAAACGAGCTTATAGTATCATGAAGTCTTGCAGTGGTATGCTTGGGTTTGGGTTTAATTTTGTTAATTATAGGATCCCAAGCAGATGGTAGCACCCAACCATCTTCTCTATTGAAATTTGGATGTTTTTTAATTTCAATAGCCTCGCGTATCATCCTTGGTAGGAATCGGTGTTCTTTTGCGAGAATTTGTGGTTTATCAAATCGAATGTAATGGTGGGGACGATCTTGAACATGTTCGCAGACTGCAGACTCCCCGGAGCGTCGGTGCTTCACATCAGCTATATGTTTCTTCACGCGGGTTTTTATAGATCTCTTTGTTTGACCTATGTAAAAGAGACCACATTCACAGTCTAGCTTGTACACACCTGCATCTTGTAGAGAAATATTACATTTGATGGATGGTAAAAATTGACTAATCTTCTTCAGCGGCTTGTAGTATGTCTTAATGGACGCTCGCTTCAAGATGTAGCCAATCTTGTCCGTGACTCCTCTGACATATGGTAGTAGAGCAGGCGCGCGCTCGACTGTGGCCGGCTTCACTCGTTCACTGTGACGTAGGCGCGGGACCCGAAGCTTGTTGTCTTGCAATACTTGCTTGACGTGCTGAAGCTCCGCGGCCAGATGTTTTCTGTCACAGATCCCTCGTGCTCTCTGGAACAAAGATTTACCCACGGTAGCTAACTGTGAAGGATGATGGTGAGATTCACCATTTAGATATCGGTTGGTATGGGTCTTTTTCCTAAACACAGTGTGACCAATAGTGTTATCAGGATTTCGGATGACTAAAACATCTAGGAAGGCTAAAGAATTATTTGCCTCTAACTCCATTGTGAATTGTATTTTAGAGTTTATGGAGTTAAGGTGGTCTAAAAATGCAGTTACTTTGTCAGATGGTAAAATTGTGAAAGTGTCGTCTACGTACCGCTTGTAGAACCTTGGATTTACAGGAGCAGTAAGAAGGGTTTTCTTCTCAAAGTCCTCCATGAATATGTCGGCGACTATGGGAGACACAGGTGAGCCCATCGCCACACCATCTACTTGCTTGTAGAACTCCTCCTTCCACAATAGATAGCCAGATGTGAGGCAATGTTCAAGAAGTATTGCATATTCTTGAGGCATGTTATTTTCTTCTAGCTTCCTAGTTACAATTGAGAGTCCAAAATAGATAGGCATGTAAATAGTGACTGAACATCAAAACTGACCATAGTTTCATTGTTAGCGAGATGTAGGTTTTTTATCTCACTCACGAAATGGTACGAATCCTTTGTGTGTGCTCTGGTATGTCCTCTCAGTGGTGATAGTATTTTTGCTAAGTATTGTGCCAGCTTATAAGTTGGTGAATCGATCTGGCTCACTATGGGACGTAGTGGAGCGTTTGGTATGTGTATCTTCGGTAACCCATACAACCTCGGTGGTTTGGCACATGATGTTATTAGCGAATTCACGTCAAGATTTAATTTTTCGTAGTATTTCTTTATTAAATCGCTAGTTGTTTTAAGCGTGTTAGTTGTAGGGTCTGTTTTGACCTTTTTATATGTACTTTCGTCCGATAAAAGTTGTTGTATTTTAAAATTATATTCCGACGCGTCCATTACTACCGTAGCATTTCCTTTCTTTTTCTTGCTATCCCTTTAGACGCATAGCTTCAGTTGGCCTCCAAATATTTAAACTAGCAAGCAGACTAAGTTTTGCACTTTATGCTGTAAAAAGAATATTGATCTCACTAGTGTCGAGACAGCTAGATTGGTTTATTTCAGTTATTTCCATAATATAATGTCTTATGGGATTTTGCAATGGGGAAATGCAGTTGATTTAGAAACTATTTTAGTTTTGCATAGAGGGCTATTTGAGCTAACAAAGGTAGTTTTAGTAAAAAGGTGATATACACTCTGTAAACACCACGAACAAATACAAGCTAGTGTATCACTAGTTTCGACTCCACAGTCAGTAATTCATTCTTGGGACAATGTACGTGCTATTACTTTTGCTCCGGTCTACGCAGAACGAACTTACTGTCCTGAGGTATTGCAGCGATATGCTTGGGTTTTTTTATTTTGTTAATTACATAATCCTAAGTCGATGGCAATACCTAACATTCTTCTCTATTAAAATTAGGATGTTTTTTAATTTCAATTTCCTCACTTATCATTCCTGTTAGAAATCAATTCTTTCGCAAGAATTTGTGGTCTATCAAATCTATAGTAATGGTTGGGGCCGTTATTATTATATATATTATACTTGACGGTTGGTAAGAACCGACTAATATTCTTCGATGGAATTCGTAGAAGCTCGAATTAAAAATAAGTAAATTACACATACATACATACAAACACTCACGCCTGTCACGGCTGCAGACTACGGGCTTCCATTTGGTACGATTCTGATACACCTCTCCCGCTTCCTTTACATCCACATACATACGCATATTTGTTTGTTGGTAAGGGTATGCTTAATCCGGCCCCTATTCAATATATCGCCAATTTGGTCGATACACTTTCGTATAGAGCGTCCCTTCCTGACTCTGCGGTTCACTTCTGCAACATAGATTTGCTTTCTCAGTTATTACGAGTTTCCAGAACATTTTAATATTAGGAGTACCCTTAACCGACGAGCATGTATGCGTAGGTATATGGATGTGAAGGAGGCAAAAGAGGTGTGTCAGGATCGTGCCAAATGGAAGTCTGTAGTCTCTGCCTACCCCTCGGGTGACAGGCGTGAGTGTTTATGTATGTTTATGTTTAATATTTACCAAGAAGTATTCGCATATCATTCTTATCCGTTCTTTCTTGCTTTTCCGTACAACTACTTCACCTACTCTCTTATTTAGACATCTAAAAACGGATTTTTTTCAATATCGTCATACATACCGCCAGATTTACCAGCTTCGGTTGCTATATAATCTAGCCATGCTCTTTTCTTTGCTTGAACTTCTATACGTACCTCATCATGCCCCCATAATGTATTATTTTTTCTCTCATTCAATCTCACACCATATACTTCGGTTGCTACATCCACCAAACATTTCTTAACATTATCCCACACAGTCTCCGCGTCTATATAATTCATACACAATTCATTCATACCACAAATATTTTTACTCAGTCTACATTTATACTTCTATTTCACACCTTCATCTTGTGACATATCTATTCTTATACGTTGTAACGTATGGTAACTATCTAAGTAAATTAAACGTAATAAAATCCATAAAAACATTTTTATTTGACAGAGGGAAACTGAGATGGATATATATAGATGGATATAAGGATACATCTTCCTGATAAAAACTCAAAATAATAAAAAACTGCAGTTGGCAACTCGTATGCCAAGCGGAGCAACTATGGCAAAATCTCCTATATGATGCAATATTTGGGGGGGGGGGGGGGGCTATGTGGACTTTTATAGAATGTAATGGCTATGAAGCCGACACCCTCGCACTGGTAATGCTGCACGCGATGAGATTGAAATTTGAAAATATAATCTATGTGTTACGGCTACGGCACGAACGGGTCAGTTTGACCGGGACATGGACATACCCTTATAGAATATCAGCGTGAAACGGCAGACTATTGGTACTGTGTTTCGTGTTTTGAGTGTAGAGAACCGGAGACCTGTTTTGCCGGTTACGGGGCATTCCAGGGATGAGAGTGCGTCTGCATTTTGATTCTGAATCGAGGAAGATTTACATGTCGATGGGTCACAGCGTCCAGATGGACTGTGCTCTTCACCTTTATTCTATAAAAAATATTTTCGTATACATCCCACGTCAACATTAAACAATTTCTGTCAAATTTTTAAAATACCAAAAATCTTCCAGAATGCTAATTGAAAAAAAATCCTGGGAAATTCATATGAGAGCACACCTTTTTTAATTACCAAGATACTCTGATTTGTCCTATCACTCGTATATGCATTTTTACACAGAAAATAACTGTCCTATTTGATTTCTTAATATTATTATCAATATAATTATCAGCAAATCAGCGAATAAAAAAAAGACGTCACGTTACACAGCAAATCCTAGCATTTACTGGAAAATAAAATGAAATACCTCCAACATGTATGGCATATCAAATGAGCATTATTGATTTAAGCATATAGATAAGGATAAATCGACGCGACGTAAGACTCACCGACACAGTTTCGGAATCAAACGTTTGCATTTCAATGTAACATAACGACTAAAGATTCACTTTTAAATTTATTCCAGGTGTATAAATCGCAGCGCCTTGGCCCGAGACACTAACTGAATACATAATAAACAGTTTTCAGGTGAAGGTATTATCACTAGTACTGACCCGGCGAACTGTGCAAATATAGAGGTACATAAAGCAGTTGATTATTTGAACTGTTCCAATATAGTGAAGTCGATTTTCCTGAAAAAATATATTGTGAGAATTGAAAGTAAATAAAACTCCTTTCAATTAAATTATCCACCGGAAGCTTAAAATCAATTTTTGGGGCCACAATCGACATCACTTTATCCCTTGAAGCACTTTCATTTTTGTCTCGCCATGTGATATATATCGGAGGATATATAATATAACTACTACGTTTAATGTTATATGTAATTGTAAATGACAATGAATTACAATTTGATTTATAAAAACTGGCTTAACTAAATCAAATAAATGCAAAACAAGGCAAAGAGAAAGTGTGCATAATCACACAAGTTTTAGCATTTTAGACATACCAAAGGGTGTAATGTAGCCACTACATTTTAGAATTTACTTCAGCTATCGAATATAAATGCGTTCAATTCAACCAAGTAAGATAGGACGCGTTACAATAGCATTAATTTAAATCTCTCAGAAATTCTCTCTAACATACACAGTCACATAATTAATCTTATAGTAAAGAGACTCGACCTAATTCTAAGATATTTGAGAATGATTTACTGAAGCGATCGAATGTAACTTACGAACAAAAAAATTATTTAGTTGATTTTCAATTGATCTCAGATCGACATGCCTTTTTTGATATGCTACAATAACACTTATATTACAAAACAATAATGTTGTTTTGACCGATATCTTTCGTATGCTGTCGAATGTTATCAATTATATAGGTCGTAATACGGTACCACTATATTTTTTATAGAATAAGGGTGACCAACGAGCACACAGTGCACCTGATGGTAAGTGGATGCTGTGATCCATAGACATCTACATTTATCTTCAATTAAGAATCAAAATGCAGATGCGTTGTCCCCCTTGAGGACTGAGATGGAATGTCTCTTTTCCAGTAAAAAGAGTCTCTCGTTCTCTGCGCTCGCCATACGATACACAGCACCGCCATTATTCAAACCGAAACATTCGTAGTGCTACTATGTATAGGTGTAACCTGGCTCTACCACATTAAAAGGACCTAAGTAAGGATAACATCACAGGACATTAGTAGCCATAGATAGGTTTTTAGTAGATTTCTATGCTCAAGTCTTCCTATACTAGGCGTAACAACAGAAAAGTAGCTGCTTTTTTACCGCTAAGCACGTAGATGAGAATGCGATTAGTAAAGATACTAGTAAAATGGATCTCCAGTTCTCATCGTTCACATTACAAAATTCAAAAGAACTGCTGCTTAAAGCTGCCATTTAAAGCTGCTTTTTATTAAAAAGTTTTTTTTTATAGATTTGTGGTGACAAACGAGCATACAGTCCACCTGATGGTAATTGAATCCTGTATATGCCCATAGACAAGTGCATTTAACCTCAATTAAGAATCAAAATGCAGATGCGTTGTCACTCCTGAGGACTATGATGGAATGTTTCGTTTCCAGTAAAAGTTGCTATTACACAGTGGTATTCTGTGAGAAGGATTTTGTATACGAGAATTTACTTTTCAATTACAAATAGATACTAAACATGGGTAGATAGGTACTCGGATCACGTTTTACCAAAAAAATATGGATTTGGTAATTGTTAAATAAATGATAGCTGGCTAGTCTATCGTGTTATAAAAGTAAAATATGGTATAATTAAAGTGAAAGTAAAAGAATCAGTCGTCCCACAGCTGGGCATTGGTCTATTTTCTAAGAATTTTCAAGAAGAAGTAGTGTACGCCCCGTCCATGATTTTTTTTTAATTTTAATCGTGTAGGAGTTTTACGATGCTTTCTTCGCATAAGAGCAATTATAGGAAGCATCTAGGCTATATCTTGTCCAAAAGAGACTTGAAGATTATTCAGAAAAAATTAACTAAAAATTAATAAAATAAATGATCTTAAATCTAAATAACTCCACATTAATAAATCCTATCCAAACGAAGCCGGTGCCGCTAGTATTAAATAAAAGAAGTATTCGGAAAAATAGCTGTCAGAAGCTTTGAAAAATTATAGACACAAACACAGAATGCTTTGATGTTTTTTGTACTACTAGTAATAAATCACTTTCTGTAAGTATCATTTAGACAAGCGTAGATAAAGTAAGGAGACGTGTTTTCTCAGTTTTATCATCATCACACTTATTACAGCTTTTCACGAGTTCACTGCTGAACATAGGTCTTCCTCAAAACACGTTACTGTCGTCACCTGTATATTCCCCTTTCTTCTTCTATCGGTTATCGGTTGAGATTACTTATTATTTTTATTTTATTGAATAAAGGTGACTACACACAATCCGTCTGATGGTAAGTGGATGCTGTGGCCCATAGACATCTACGTCTATCCTCCATTGATAATAATCAATGCATATGCGTTGTTACCCCTGAGGACCAAGATGGAATGCTTCGTTTCCAGTAAGAAGGGTCTCCGGTTCTCTACGGTCACCATACGGAAGACAGCGACATGGAGCTGCTATTTACCCTGGTGTTCTGAGAGAGCGTGGTTCTTCCCTGGTCGAGCCAATCCATTTGTGCTACAACACTGATATAACTGCAGCATGGCTCTACCACGTGTAAAATCTAATAATTTTGGTTAAAATACAGAAAACTTCCATTGCCTTAACATTTCAAGATCTTTTAACAATAATTTTGAGTAATGCAACGCTTAGATACCCGTTGAGCACGGACGAATAGGCACGAATACGAGTATGTAAACGCCTTGATCCTCGCTACTCGGCCCAAATATTTGCCTGTTCTCCACTCAATTTCGTTTTTTGGCACGAATAAAAGGAACTCTCGCGTGTATTCGTATATGTGTTTACATATTCGTCATTATTCGCTTGACCCGTGAACTTTTAAAATTTTATTTTTCTTATAAAATAATTTAAAATATTAATAATACCTAACTACTGTAACGGATTTGAGTAACAAATTCACGATTTTATACAAATTTATCAAGGAGAACCCGTGATATGTAGTCCCAAAAATCATTTTTAAATAAATATTAATGAAAATAAATATGTTATCATCATCATTCCCCCACCCTTCACAAGTCCACTGCTGAACATAGGCCCCAAGGAATCTCAGAAACAACGGCCCATCTGCATCCATAAGCTTCCTGCATGTCTTACCAGGTCGTCGCTCCATCTAGTGGGGAGGGGCGGTGAGGGGGCTCCACATCCCCCAAATAAGTATTTGTGAGTCTATAAATATAAAGTAGATATAAAGTCGTGGCAACGAAACGCACGTCATACATATTTAAAAGATCTACGAGTACGTTGAATTAATACAGACGATTATGTAAACGCGTCGTCTCGTCCACGAATAACTCAGCGAGTTGCTCGTGCCGATAATCTAAACGTGGCATAAAATATATAATTGTGAAATATTTTTTAAAAAAAAAATATTCTACACCGAATAAATATGACCAAGTCCTTCATGGTAACTTCGGCACGTCTGTGCCTTAAATTTTAAATTACTCGGGTAAGTTCCACGAGTTCGAACCTCAAAAATCGAACGTCCGGCCATAAATTCTGTTACGAATGAAAATGCATTTTTTAATGAAGTAATGTAATATTACTAAAACTTATATGTACATTTTTATTAAAGTCTCAGCAAAAAAATAAAACAATATTCTATTCAAAATGGCCACTTTTGGCTTTTATACAGACGTTTAATCTGCCTGGCCACGAATCTATGGATTTACGCACTGTTTCCATGGGAAATTTCGCCACTGCTTGCTCCAGAGAATTTTTAAGAGACTCAATATCGCCGTGTCGCTTAGAGCGAACCATGTCTTCTAAAACTGACCATAATTTGTAGTATAAAGGGTTACGGTCTGGGCTAGATAAGGACTTGTGACCAGGTGCAGAGTCCTGCTGGAAAGTTCACGGTACATTTTTAAAAAGTGTATTGCTAAGAGGTTTCACAACACGATCCAAACTGTCTCTTGATACACTTTGGCTGAAGTTTTCACTCCTTTTTCACAAAAATGTAGCTTTATAACGCCTTGATAAGACACGCCCCATCAAACCATCACTGGCCCAGGATGATGACCACGTTGTACCTTTTCGACCACTTGAGTAGCTTCCTCGGAACTATGAGCGTACACTTAATCATTTTGCTTATTATAATGCTATTCAATCGTGAAATTTTTTTCATAGGTAAAGAGGATATTTCTGTGCCTTTCACCTGCGTATCGCGACAGAAGGCGTTTTGATCGACCCACTCTCTTTAATTGTAAAGATTGATTTAGCGCATGTCCTGTATAATCGACGATAAGCACCGAGTTTCAGGTCTTGTTTTATAATACGCGACAGAATCCTAGCGGAAATCTTCATTTCTCGCGATAAGATTTTTTGCTTCCTAATGGTATTTCGACGAATTCGGGCTTTAACAGCATTAACAGCCTTTGTAGTTCTAACAGCACTCGGCCGCCCCGATCTTTTATGGTCTTCGATAGAGGAAGTGTTGTATCTGTTGATAGTATGATATGCGAACATACGACTGCTACCAAGCTTTTGAAGTTTCTGGAATATGACCGACGGCGCCATACCTATACCCACAAGGCGATCACTGCACCCTATTTTCTTTAACACCCCATTCCATATTGTAATTTGATAATGAACACTAAAAAATATGCGAAATGGCGCGAAATCGTAAGAATTTTTAAAAATAATGAACGCGTTCCAAATTCAAAATAATTAAAAGGCGAACGGCAGGCTTGTATGAGAATTTCGTACACCTAAAAAATTTCGTGTTTTGGGATATTTTTTGTTTTAATTGGTAGTTAGTAGGATAGACAAGCACTTTTTAAATTCTTAGATTTTTAAAACTTGGGACGTAAAAGTTATAACCAATTTTATTTTTTAAGGTTATGTACTAGTGTATCAATGTAAATTGTTACATATAGGCACATAAACATTGTTTTGGTTATAAAGTAAATGTTCTAGATTGCTTGTCGCTATCTTTGTAGTGTTTTACTTACCAATAAGTAGGTAGTTTGAGATGAGGATCGTACCTACATACTCAGTGGGGTGCTTTAGGGGATACCTATAGCTAGCAGCGGACTGTTTGATAGAACAAAAGTTTGATAATGATGAAGTTCTGGTAGGGTTTTGAGTGTAGGTAAATGAAACAATGCTTTGTTTTTGCAAGTACATTTATTTTATTGTACTTAAATTCAATTTATTCTTAATATTACTTCATCTAAGAAGGGAGCAGGTCGGGTAATACCCTCATGGCGAGCATAACTAAGGTACCAAATAATGCTCATCACATGTGAGCAGCATCCCACGGTTCTTAAACCTACAATACAATTACAACAATAACTCCTGATTGCGTCCCGACCATTCATGTTTGTTTCTGCAACTATAAATACAAAATAAGTTTTAGCAGAAGAATGGCGGGACTTTATTTTAGCACGAAGCAACATTGGGTTTGTTCCCTCTAAGCCACGTATTCTCTCTCGGGATACCTCTAATGTGTATATTCCATGAAAGCGGAAATGCTCACCTACATATGAACGAGCCTGGCGAATTTGGTATACACCACATGCAAATAGTATCAATTCCTCCATGGATAGCCGCGGAAAAGATAGGGTTGTCGCATCTATGGGTACAAACCAGGAACCGCGCCTGTTTAAATTATGTTCCCTAACTAACTCGGCTATAGTGTTGGTTAAAAACAGGCGCTCATATATAATTGAAACAAACTGCTCTGCATGTATATTTTCTGTGAATGGTGGAGTAAACGCATTTAGCAGAGCAGCTGCTATTTTAAAATCTGTCATTAGATTGCGACAACCACGGTTAAAATATTCATGGCGGAATATTTTGAAGTCCCTTTTAAAACGGCCATTCAAAGCTTCTACTACCCACCTGTTTATAGTTACACAACGTGATCTGTTGGCTTCAAGAGTGGATAGCTGTGATTGGCCGTCTTCTTTAATTTCAGGCATATGGCCTATATATCCTTTCTCATGCAGACTATCCATGCAGTCACGAAATCCTCTATCTACAATAAAAACATCATTTTCTCTATAAAAATTATTGAATTCCGTTTCGTTTAATAAATCATTCATTATGGTCGCATCATTTGTAGTGGCACTATATGGTCCACGTACATCTATGATATATCCATCAGAGGTACAGAGGATAAAAGGCTTTATTAAGTTCCTATATTTATGTAGGGAATATGTGTCTTTTTGGAACAAGTAATTACTGCTTTTTTGTGTATATATATATGTTGCATCGGCTATTGTAATTGCAGGTTTTTGTTCAGCTGGCGCATCAGGCTCACCAAAAATGTGATTGGCAATGTTGGTAGTTTTTGCTGCCACCTGCTCTCTTCTTAAATGAGAAAATCCAAGAAATTGTGGAACATAGTCTGTTAACAAGATATTTCTTGCTACAGACATTAATGTTTCTATGGTCCTTCTTGGTACTTGAAATAAGCACGACAATCTGTCTCCTGAATCTCCAGTCCTTAACTTGCACAATAAGGCTGTTAATGCAAAACTACCCCGATGCATATTCCTCAGCCTAGGTGTTGCTTCTAATATTTGTTGATGTTCTTGTTTACTTATGCCTATAAAGTACTGCACTTGGTTATCAGGGTAGTTTTGAATATTTTCATAAGAAATGTTATGAAGTCCTTCCATTAATATAAAAATAATCTCTTCTATTTGTATGGAAGTAAAGTAATTAAGGCTGTATTCAGCAGAATACAGATTTTCATAATTTGCCTCCTGTCTATGCAGAGAACAAATACGAGCACCTCTTGGTATAAAATATTGATACCTAATTAATACTTCTCGCCTGGTTTCTTCAGGCACAACATTTCGCTCTGGTTCCATGCATTCTTGGAAAATGCAATGCTTGGGTGTTTCAGCCGCTCTTCTTATGTTGGGCAACACAATATGCTGGGGTCTTTCTTGTGGTTCTTCTGGAACATGTAAGCTCAAATCTCGAGCTTGGTCCCAGCAAATTCCACAAACTTCATTCATGGATGACATCTGTAAATAATTAATTTCATGAGATGGCCATTGATATCAAAAGAGTCAATACTATTATATATGAAATACAAATTAAACACTAAGTTCAATAGACATAAGTTGTCGCCAACATGTTCAAGCATAAAAGAAACACAAACAAGAAAGATGTAGGGTACAGTGAGATTTCTGATTGAATTTGGGCAACCCAAGCTGGAGAATGGTTCTTGAGATACTATATGTATGGATAATAATTGGTTTCCTTCACCTTACAGAAAACCTTTACCAAATAGCTATGTTGTGTTTCTATGAGTGAATAAGTTTATTGCTCATTGGAGTAAAGGAGAAGGGCTCTTTGTTGTTAGTAGAACCAACCTCATGAGTATCCCAGGGTTAGCAACATTTAAGTGTAAAGCCCTTTGCATGGCAAGTGTTTATAAGCTAGTTACTGTAAATATATTATCTCATATATACCTGCTGATGCTCCAACAAACGGGCAATATTGTCGGAATTCCACTCTTCATCTGATGTTGTGGTGGACAGACTCCGTCCACATACAGCACACATTAAAACAGAATAATCACCATCCACATGATCGGGTGAAGGGGGTTGAATGTCTTCAACTGGTGGACCGATCCTCGTTCTTCTAGCTCTTAGCCAACATGGCACACAAGCTTCATCTTCAGAACAAAGCTAAAACAAAAATATAAATAAATAAAAACTTTCACTCAAACATGCATGATAATAGTGGGAAATAATTAATATTATTTTATTTCTTAGTTAGTTTATTTTTTAGTTTAAATGAAATAAAAATATTTAATAATAATTATAGTAGGTATACCTCTCGTGGTTGGATCCAAGTAGAAACTGTATTAGCCATTCTTTGTTCTTCTTCATTGGCCCCTTCAATCAAAATCCTACGTCGACTAATTCTAAGTATGGATCGTCCGCATACAACACATACTTTTTGATGGCCAACTCGTCTTCTCGGAATATTATTAGATGAAATTGAATGAGTAGCTAGCTGCCAGCATGGATGACAAATATGGTCAGCAGGTGTTATCTGGAAATAATGAAATTATTTGGAGTACTGTTCAACATTATATACTTTCCTCTCCTTTTCAGTGGTCATACTATCAGACTAATACCTATTCTAACACTAAGGAGAACCAAGATACATGTAAATAACAAATTGTATGCATACACATAACCTTATTTTTTAGTTTTTAGAATATTATATACATATTTAGTGTGGTATGGTGTGGTTTAAATGATCAGGACTACTTTTCAACACGTAAAACTCATTACAGAGTTCGTCACTAGCCCACTCATATGTGGAATGTTATTCGTAAACTACTTACGTCTCTAGGATATGTCCACAGTCGAATAGTATTGACGACATCTTCACTCTCATCGGATAAAACGTGCCTTCTTATTCGGGACAAGCGAACGTTGCAATTAACACATTGCAAACTCGACATTTTAATTATAGCACGTACACACACAACACAGTTAATATAGCGTCCTTTCGCGAAACTACTATCAAGAGATAGAGTACGGAGGAGCATATGCTCAACTCAACGTAAAAACAGCCAGATAATTCGCTAAATTGCTCAGATGTAGTCACAAACTACAATCCAAAACAATAGCAAAGAACTGAACTGAATTTAACTGAAAGACAGATAGTGTTGCCGTTCTATAAATTTTAAAGTCCCTAGACTAACAGAAAAAATCCGCCAGAAACAGAATTTTTCTTTTTCTTAAAATCCGCTAGATGTCCCTAGGTACATTTTCGTGGTACCGTTAACTAAACTAACTGTCTAACTGAAAAATCTTGCCAAATGGTATACAATATATATATATACATACAATGAATACCGAAAATCTAAATCTATAAATTCAGAAAACCTTAAAAAGAGCGGACTCTATTTCATATAAATTACTTATATATAGTGTAGGTTAATGACATAACAACCAAAACAAAAACTATTCATGTACAAAATAAAAAATATTGTAAAAAAATAAATCTCTTTAAACCACGTTTAAACATTAGTCATCTTATTAAAAATAAAACAATTAGCTCAGTATGTTCTTGTACCTAAATTTCAAAATTAATAGCGAAGTATGGATCCAGATCTTCAAAAAGAACTTCAGCGGAAGCTGAAGCTTCGCCAATGTCTCCAGTTCCCATCTTTGGTTTATCTTTACCGACTTGGTTGACAAGATCTTCGGGAATATCATACGTTGCGCAATTCTTTTTTAATCCTTAACTGATTTTTAATTAGACGAATGGAATTTAAAGGTTTTTCTGATTGCTTGTTTTACAGTTTGCTTTTAACTACATTCATGGCACCAAATACGCGTTCAAATTCTGCATTTGAGTGCGGTAGTGATAATATTACTATTGCAAAATTACATAAATCTTCGAATATGTTTACTCCTGCTGCATTTTTGTATGTCGAAACCTTAGAACATGGTTTCAGGTCGAAACAGAGAAAGTGAATTAACGACATTGAATTGTTAGTTTATGTTCGGGAATTCCCGTGAAATTATATTATATATAGAGTGCTACCAACGGTAGATTACAAAATTGGACATATGATAAATTACTTATTTGAAATGAATTACTTCATAAAAGAAAGTCGCCATCTCAAAAGTCCAAATGTCGCTAGAAGTCGCTAAATAATTATTTCTCGCTAAAACGATTTTTTTATCCGCTAAACATTGTTAAAATCCGCTAGATCTAGCGAGAAAGTCGCTAAAACGGCAACACTGAAGACAGATTGTCTTTACCTGTCAATAAATAATTGCCATATGAACAAAAAAAATATTGATGACGAAAACATTCCTATCATTAAATCGTTAACCATTATGATTTATGCAACAATTATGCATTCTTAGGTATAATATATGTTTTTTTAATTATGTGTTTAATTATATGTAGTGTTATTTCTATTTCTAAATAATTAATTATCATTTCGATATCTGTGCTATTTTACATGTGGCAACTTCTAAAAACAACTGCGTTCAGTTTACGATTATATTACGTTTTTTTATTAAAATCTTTTTATTGATATTATTAATTAATCCCAAGTTCTAAAAATAGTACACTAACAGGAAAGTAAATAACTTAGTTGCCTTAATATGTGGTACAAATTCTATAACAAAACAACAAAAAAAGTATGCGGTACGAAATCTGCCATTCACCTTTATAAAAAATAAAAGTTTTTATGTAACAGTATTTATGGCCAGACTAGTTAGAACTAGCGCACTAGAAAAGTGCGCAGGGCTCTATATCTAGTATTCACGCAAAAATAAAAAATAAATCCTTGCAATGACGGCACAAAAGAGTCCGTCACCACTTTTCGTACTATCTGGACGTAAGAAGCGACTATGGGAAATACAGAAAAATCTCATGACTTCCGAAACAAGTAAAGTACGAGGACCAGCAACGAGCAAGAGTATCAGAAGTGTGAGATGACTGGTATTGCCATCGTTATTTTTCTTTTTTATAGAATGAGGGTGACAAACGAGCACACAACTTTTCTAGTGGTAGACACACAGTCCACTTGATGATAAGTGGATGCTGTGGCCTATAGACATCTACATTAATCCTCGATTAAGAATCAAAACGCAGATGCGTTGTCACCCCTGAGCACTCAGATGGAATGTTTCGGTTCCAGTAAAAAAGGGTTTCCGGGTCTCTACACTTACCATACGAAACACAGCAAGTATTAAGCTGCTATTTTACGCTGATATCTGTGAGAGCGTGGTGCTGCCCTGACCTGACCCATTCGTGCTACCATCATAATATAGCTGCAGCGTGGCTCTACCACGTATAAACCTGCTAGGCGTGCAGATTTTGTTTAATATAGAGTAAATGTGACAAACATAGAAATCTACTTCTATCATCGATAAAGAATCAAAATGCAGATGCGTTGTCATCTGTGAGGACTAAGATGTAATGTCTTGCTATCTCTATACTCACAATACGGAACACAGCAGCACTCAACTACACCAGTAATCAGTGTGACCTTCCCCGGTTGAGGTCTACCCATACTACAACGGTAATAAAGCTGCAGCGTGCCTGTACCACCAACGGGAGAAACACTTATCCAACAAAGGCCTCCTCCATAGATCTACTTATTGGGGGATGCTTACCATAGTTGCCACGCTTGGCGAGCGGGTTAGCTGATACCGATCTCCTGTCATACTTAGATAGCTATTCAGAAAGGAAATGCAGCCAGCGTTCTTAGTACTATACAACGGGGAGTGTATGATAATAAAATTTTGTATTGTTAGCCTTTTTTTGTTATGGCAATATAAATTGTACAATCCGTACGGATAAAGAATGGGATTAGAAATGGCGGCTCATCGAGTCCGTACCGTCAACATGCACAGTACCAATGGAGAAAACCCGCTAATAACGGCATATCGTTATAACGTTATAATATTTAAAAAGAATTGTATACTCAAGTAAAGTACACTAATTTTAAAATAAAATTTATAACTAGCGACCCGCTCTGACTTCGCCTAGGTAGGATCCATTTATGTAGCGTTATTTAGATTTAATATAATCATTAAAGACCATTTTATTTCATCTTATCTATATTTATACTTTAATAAAATCTCAATTTTCTGATAAAATTCAGTCTAGATCACTCCTGGTCTAGATCCTATCTATTTTATCGCGAAGTTTTATTACAATCGGTTGAGCCATTCCGAATAATAAAAGAAAAGCTCGAATAGACAAAAAGACAAACGAATTTTTTTAAAACGGTCGCTCATATCTTAAGAACATGGAAATATTTTATACAAAATATTAACTTACAAAATCAACAATAAGCGTATAGTTCACAAATTAGCGAAACCGGTGGGTGTGACTAGATAGATGAGTAGAGTAGATAGCGACAGTGTGCGAGCGAGAGGTGAATAGAAGCGACGCCATTCCATCCCATTCTTTAACCTTTATTCATTCAATCCCATTCTTTAACCGCACGGTTAGTATATATTTGAATTTATATAGATTTACATATATTTTAGGTAATTAATGAATATTTAAAGAGCTATCATTACTTTACCGCTACCGTTACCGCTACAGCCTATTTAAGTCCACTGCTGGACATAGGCCTCAACCTCATAGGAGGGATATTTGCTATAGCTACCACGCTTGGCAAGCAGCTCGGCGACTGCAGTTTTATTTTATTTTTTCCATTTTTAACATTACTTTGCCAATGAATAATTTCAATTAAACCTGTAAACACCGTACACCCGTGTGGCTCATCGGTGCTGGCGACGCGTATAATTAGGTATCTACTGATTAAAGTAACTTATGGCAAAAGGTACGCTTTTACGTCACGAATTATTTTTACACTTTATTTATTTTTAAGTACAATAGCATGCTTTATAACATGAGATTGTAGTTTGAAAGTTAATGCTTCATTTTTAATTACGTTGCAATTTTTAATTAATCATTTTTACAACATTACTATCAATTAACCCTACCTATATATTCATTTAACGTAAATAATAAAAAATATAAAAATCCATTGTTGTCGGTTAGTCTAAAAACGACACGACCGATTTTGATGGAAATTTTTGTGTGTGTTTGAATGGATCTCTAAATAGTTCAAATTTACGTTTGTAGGTAGCGCTGTTGCCAAGATCCAGAAATCAACCATGCAAAGCTGGAGCGCATATTATACGATATGTATTATATTATAGTAATACTATAATATTATGCATACCTAGATGTACTTTTGCACAATACTAGCTTGCCAGGCAGATGTTGTTCTGCCCTTTTTGACGATCCTTTGTCATATCCTATTAAAAATCCTTAAATTCGAAAAAAAATTTTTGGGTCACTCATAGGCAAAAAACTATCCTATCTCTTAAGTTGGGTCAAACTACACACGGTGTGCAAATTTGATTAAAATCGGTTAAGTAGTTTAGGTGCCTATCGCGGACAAACAACGTGACACGTAATTTATATATTATATTAAGATAAATAACATATAAACATTTCTTAACTACGAACTTGTACCTTGTCGTTGTACCGATGAAGTCAACAAGGCTCCAACTGAAAACCAGCGCTGCATTTGAAGCATTTTGCTGAGTTGGACAGCCTTTGGTATGACATTTTTATCCTAATATTATATATAATTCTTCTATACGTATGTTTGTCACTGAACTCCTCCTAAACCACTGGAACAATTTTGAGTGTGTTCGTGTGGGTCCCTGAATGGCTTAGATTCACAATTGGACCCAGTAAGTGGCGCTTTTATCGAGATCCAGAAATCACCAATGCGACACCGGAGCAGATAGTAATAAAAAATGCTTTTGCTATATTTTTTATTATATTCGGGTATTTGGCTTATTATTGAATAAGCAGAGTAAGACTGGGGTGTGCATATTTTCATAAATGAAGATATGTTTATATATTTTTGTTTTATATGTATGTGATACATATATACATCAGCAAGACATCTTCAGACTGTTCAATGAGACTGATCCTGATGACATCCCAACTTTCGTCGCGCGTGATCTCAACAAGCTGCCTCCCGTGACGTTCGATCACGTAGACGTGGTGATGTCTTTCAACACAGATTGTTGAAAGACATCACCACGTTGAAAGCCGAGGTCACCGACCTCCGTTTCAAATTTGAAGAATCGGAACGAGCTGCAACAGAGCTGAAGAACGAAGTTACTATGTTGCGCAACATAATTGCAACATCTGCGAATTCACCGCCGTCGCAGAATGCAAATACGACACGCGGTAATCGTAATAGTAGTCATATTTCACCGATGATTGCGACTCCGTCACGCGATATCGTCTGTCAGCGGGTTGATGACCGTGAAACTAGGGCGACCTCGGTCGTCATTGCATCACCACCTCAGCCCCTGACTGAACCCTTGAGCACTCCTCCGCCGAAGCCAACCTGTCAACAAGGAAAGACGTTTGCGGATGTTGCTCGAAAATCTTCGCAACCCTCATGTGGTCGAAAACAAAAGAATGTGGATGCAAAATCAGTTCCTATGGTGACCCAAACCAAGAAAGAGAATGACGGGCTTACTCTTGTTGAGAAGAGACGTCAGCCGAGACCTGTCTGTAACCAGCGTGGGACCGCCAAAATAAACGCAAGTACAACTCTGCGTATTGTGGAGCCCACCATACAGCTCTACATCTCCCGTTTGGACAAAAGTACATCGGGAGAAAACGTCCTGCGTTTCGTGGAAGAACGAAGCCGATGCCGCATAGGGGATCCGATCTCTTTACATTTGCAGCGTCTGGAGTCTAAGAGGTCCACGAACTTCAAATCCTACGTACTCCAGGTTCCTGCAAAATACAAAGAGGCATTCCTTGCTCCCGATTTCTGGCCCTCTGGGGTAGTGTTTCGCCGATACAGGGACGCGCCAAAGAAGAAAGTTCCCTAAATAGTGTTCTGTTTATATTTTATATATATTTTTAGGTTAAGTTATATATTGCTATGGGCCAATGTTCTTAATTTTTAAGTCCTTGATGCCTGAAATAAAGTCATTGTATTGTATTGTATATATATATATATATATATATATATATATATATATATATATATATATATATATATATATATATATATATATATATATAGTACGTATATAGAATAAGGATGGAAAATTTATCTATTAAGAATCAAAATGTAGGGATGCGATGTAAGGATACGGAATGCGATGATGTCACCCTTAAGGACTAAGATAGGCTGCCTAGCTACGTGTAAAAAAAGGTATTCGGTTCTCTGTACTCAGCATAGGAAATACGCCGGTATTAAGCTGATATTTAACGCTGGTATTCCATGAGAGCATGTCCTCCAATCAAGCCAAAACACTAATGTCATGCCGTAATACCCTACACCGTGATTCTATCACGTAAGGTTTCCTTCACATTTCCATAAGAGTATTAACGGTATTGGTAATTTTGAAATTGTTAATTAAAATGTTCAATGCCTACGTACCAAGTTGCCAGTAAAGGAAAATAAAACTATAATTAATTTGTATTTTGTAAGAAAGAAACCTTTTAACTTTTAACCGAAAAATATTTTTTATAACCTTGCAGTGAAATCCTGCTGTGGAACATCATTGGAATAGTATAGGGTGTTTTCCTCACTAAAATTATACCCGTACCATAGAGGCATTTTAAATAGATAAATTGCACATGGGAATACATCCAGACCTGTACTATTAATAAAAAAGGACAAATGAACTTATAGTCCACCTGATAGTAAGTTGTTACTGCAGACGATAGACACCTGCAACATCGTGCAAATTAAGACGGCTACAGGTGTGTTGCAACTCTCTGAGGAGTTAAGTGGAATGCTTCACAGACTGTAATTGTGCTGGCTGCTTATACTGGCTCCTGGCTCCTGTACCCCTGGTACATATCGAGATGGAAAGCTAGCAGAAAAGGAAGTCCTACCACCGAATAAACCTGTTCCAGCTGCCTATTCGTAGGACATACAAACACTTGTTCCCTACGGGATTCCAACCCGCGGACATTAGCAATAATACTTCCGAACCGTCAAAAAAATTGACGAATTGTCATACCTAAAGACGCTATATACATTCATCATAAATTCGGATCATATACAATCTTAAGTGAGACATCGAGTATAGAATAGTTGCGGGTCACCGACCTCAAGCTACGAGTACAGTTTTAATTCATAGGCGAAAGGTGATGTTTATATTGACTTTTACTAAGCCAACATTTTACCCTTAGTTATTTAAAAAATGACGG
This sequence comes from Parnassius smintheus behrii, assembly GCA_036936625.1. Classification (NCBI taxonomy): domain Eukaryota; kingdom Metazoa; phylum Arthropoda; class Insecta; order Lepidoptera; family Papilionidae; genus Parnassius; species Parnassius smintheus. The sequence continues at coordinate 36,065,996 of JAUPFT010000013.1, forward strand.
ATATCTTGTAAGTTTTTATTAATAATAAAACTTGGAAAGTAAATGTAAAAAACAATATTTTTTTAATTAATATTTCTTAACACACAAAAGCCATACACCACGTGACTTAAGAATATAATTTTTTTAAGTTAGTCCCTGCTTGTTTTAGATTTTGAACCGCTTTACTAAGCACTATCATAACCCCAAAATAATCACGAAAATATTGTCTCATCTAATAACGATAATATTTTTATCTGCTATTTTTCTTCTTTTAATTAGGCCTTTTTAATAAAACAAGAATAAGTCGCTTCACAATTGTTGTGGGATTGTTGTGAGATTTTATTGAACGAGGATAAAAATCAACAAAATCAATAAGTTATGAATGATGTAATAGCTTAGGGGCTAGTTGCTCGATAACCCTTTCAGCCTGTGCCCAGCTAAGTTTCGTAAGGCAGTATTAATTCATAATTTCAAAACACGATTTGAATATTTTCTACTTAAGATACAACAACTTACAATCTCTAAAAAATATTTTATTACTTGAAAAACTTTACAATCCCTTTAAAATCGTCCGACTCACGACGCTGTCGCTGTAATCTTACAACTTTTAGCATCCAATACGTGTCGACACATGACAGTGAAGCAAATGCTGATAGCATCGAACAGCTACGAGGTCTTTAGGAAATGATAAAAGGGTTATGTGAACACTGAACATTTTAAGTGAGTCCTGATGTCTCTGAGATTATATTTATGTCGTGCGATAAGCGGGATATTTTAAAGCAAGCGAAGTAACCAATTAAGATAGGAGCACTGCCGTCGCCTCAAGCGAGGATACAATGTTATACTTTAGCTTCGTGTACAATTAAATAACGGGAATCCGAAACCAGAACAAAGTAACGTATCTTTACGAACAAAGTAAGTTATTTTTTTGTAGTCTAATTAAAACTTGTTTTTGGTAGAAGCAAAATTATACATTGCATTCTGAAATGGGGACGGGGGTGTTAGATATTTATTACTTCTAGAACTTTCTTTATGGCAGAATTTTGTCACCCAAACCAGCACACAGTCCGCTCGATTCTAAGTGGTTGCTATGGCCCATAGACGTCTAGGTACATCTATCCTCGATTACGAATCAAAATGCAAATACGTTGTCACCCGTGAAGACCAGTAAAAAGAGTCTCCGGTTCTCTACACTCAACATACGAAACACAGCAACCTTAAGTAGTATTTTACGCTGATATTCTGTGAGAGCGTGTTTCGTTCCCGGTCGAGGATTTTTACTAGATACGATACTCCCCTAAACTATATATCTTAATATATATTAATTACGTGTCACGTTGTTTGTCCGCGATAGGCTCCTAAACCACTTAACCGATTTTAATGAAATTTGCACACCGTGTGCAGTTTGGTCCAACTTGAGAGATAGGATAGTTTTTTTTTTTTTACTTCTTGCTGCTTCGGCTGCTTCTCTACCAAGTTCCAACCTGTTGGGCATAAGGCTTCTTCCGTCACGCAGGTCCAAAACATGTTGGTGGAATACATAGACACGTCAAAAAAGTTTTTATCACTGCTCAGTCACGGGCTGTCAGCTATCTGATATAGGACTTCTGACTGCGTGCCGTTTCTCTATATTTTAAGTCCGTTAAAATTGACTAAGTTACATTTCTAAATGAGTGTAAGCTTTGATTGAAAATCTTTTTACATGGAACAACAATTGATTATTTTTTATTGTTTTATATTCTAATATTATATTTTAAGTAAAAAATCTAAAAAGAAGTATAAATTACAATATAGTCTACCGTAATATAATATTTAAGTACGAAATTAAAATTTAATGAATAATTTCAGTGTCGCCAGGGTCGAAAATCGAACTCGGTTTGCCTACTAAAACACATCTGGTTGGGCTGGATAAATATATAAAGGGAAAAATAAATATACTTAAATATATATTCAATATACTAACATAAATAAATAAATAATACATAAATAACTAAAGGCCCAACAAGATGGAAGCACTCGGCAGGGAAGACCAAACGGCCGAGGGTTGGGGGAAAGGGAAAGAAACCGGCGGACGATGCGGGCGGTATCGAGGAGCAGCCGCACCATTATTGTTATTATTATAGCTACCGTGGTTGATAATTTTGTAGTACATTTTAATACCTAGGTTGAAATTATTTAGATAAGTCCTTGTCTCAAATCTCCTAAATTAATACTTACTTCGGTTATTTTAATGTAGAAGTATCTATATTTGCATTAGTAGGTACTTTATTAAAATATTGGTTCATCTGAAGCAGGTATTGATGCTTTCCAAATAAAGTAGAAATACATTGTCGTCGCGTTCTTCTTTTTCTCTATCGGCTCATAGCAGTAGACTGACAGACATAAGCAATATAATAATTATAGGAACGACTCATAATAATCGCCGCACTTGTTTGTTTCGCTCATGTGACGCTGTTCCTCGCAACTGATTTGAGTATTTCATATCTGACTTTTATAAGTGTAATACTATCAACTATCACCTTTTAAGGTTTTAAAATAATTTGTATAGAATTATGGTGACTAGTGAGTTCACAGTTCAGCTGATGGTAAAGAAATTCTGTGACCTATAGATCGATATCTATCCTAGATTAAGAACGCATTAGCGTGGTTACCCCTCAGGAGTAGGATGGAATGTCTCATTACCGGTATAAAGTTCTCTAGACATAGCAGCATTATTCTGTATTTCACGCTGGTATTCTACATGAGCGTGGTTCTACCTTACATGAGTCAACCTAAACTGTAGCTATAATATAGCCTTATATGTATTATGACGTAGCTATATTGTATTACTAGCTATTTCCTGCGAATTCGGCCGCGTTGAATTTTCAAACGTTGAAACTTTTTACAGCGGATACCTAATCCTTTTTCTAATACAAAAGTAGCTTAAATTACTCTTTATAACATCAGCTATCCGCCAGTTAAAGTCCACCCGTATCGGAGATTAACCGAAAGAAACAGACGGACAGACAAAAATTTTAAAAATTGTGTTTTTGTTATAAGTACCGCTAATATGTGGGACATTCAAAAATATTTAAAATATACAAAAAGTATTCTAGATAAAAGTATTCTCCATCATGCTCTATACAAAGTTCCAATAAGGAGATAATATACCCAGTAGTTGAAAATGTATCGGAACCCGGTGTCTCCAGTTGCCCCCTACCGCGCGCCAACTACTACATAAACAGATCAGTAAAAGCAATAGATACGTAGTCACGCATACACTCGCATTTGATAAATCATAACGTACTACACAATTAATTATGAACCATATCTCTAAAACCACAACGTCCATTTACCATTCACCGTACTACTTACACAAAAATATCGGGCACTATCGTTGTTCTGTAAAAAATGCCATTTATTTTACATATGCGTTAGTGATTGACTAAACCGGAAAGTTATCGATTGTTTCATTTAAACCAAAATTGTACTAAAAATTTGGGCCCTAAATATAAAATAAATAAAAACAGTAAAAAATCCGGTTATGTTGGTTTAGACTATCATAGCGGATTGAAGTAGTAGGTATTTTGGAACCATGCTATGGTGCTTACTCACTGACCTATAAAGTGAAGGTATTTGTGCAGCACTTGACGTTTTTATATTTCTGGGGGGGCATTTTTGTCAAATAGTGTAATCTTAAATTAATATATTTTTCCATGACTGCTTTTATAAGAAATATAATGTGATTATTCATCGGGGACTGCGCAAGTTGGTGAACTTAACATTAAAGAAAATTAAATTTGACAAAGCCTTTGCCATGAGTTCTTGTTCGACATTTTTAGTTTTAATTGCTTATTTATCATTGCCGAGACAAGCCGTTTTTATGATGATTTTCGTTCGCATATAAATTACGACGACCAGTACTAGTTTTTGTACGGAACGTAGTCAGGTGGCCTTTCAGTGGCATCAATCTATTACTTTTTTAAATTAGCATCATTTGGCAAGCCGAAAGGTACGATTAATAACCTATTTATTATTTTCATATATGCTAAGCTACTTTTTAACCTCACCATGTACTAAGCAGGTTTTGCTTGGCGATCTTTTGTTATAAAAACTCCTGGTTAGTGATAAAATTGTTAAATATATGAAAACAAATACACACTCATGTCTAACAAATAAATAGCAAGAATAATTATATTGAATAATTTTAAGCCAAAGTCACTATATAACCATACAGGTTAGGTATTTATGATACATTCGAAACTTTTGAAAACTGTAAATTATATTAAACCCCAAAACCATAAAAGTTATGAAAAGTTTTCGAAGATAAGGCATAATATACGATAATTCAAACATAAGAACACTCCATCGATTATTAACCTAAAATTTAATCAACTTACTATACGAACTTTGGTTACGCATTCAGCGTAGTAGTTGCTGTAAAATAATCAAAATAAGTAAAAAACATTATGTCACATCGGTCTTCCTATCGGGTTGAAACAGTTGACAAATTGGAGAATAAACTATAATAGCAATTCACCAATCCACATTATTGTCGATAGTGGACATTACCATAACGTCACAAGATACAGCGGCCGTACTACGCAATATAACCGCATAAATAAAGTATTGTTTTGTGATATTTACATTGCTTGTTGAGTCACTTGGCGTCATACTTAGGTAGTGGTTATGGAGCAATGTATTTACTGTAAAAATATTACAGTGGCTGTGATATTTGGAAACAAAAATAACGTAGTAAGAGAAAGAAATATTTTACGATTTATTGTTTAATATGATTTAAAGATAAATATAATGAAATACTTGTACTTAGGGTATGGTATGTGATTCCATGATTAACAAAGTTTTTGTAACAAAGTTTATTTCACGATGACGGTCGCAAGCGCACTAATTCGCAGAGACGGCCATTTGTATAGAAGCTGAGCATTTTGATCATAGCGCGCGGACACAGACACGCCCCCTTGCCACTTCTCCTGTTTTTAATATTTCTATGGTTCCAATAGTCTAAGCCAACTCTTAAAACACTTTTACCAAACTTGATTTGACAGGTCTGAAATAGCGTCTTCGTAGGCAGCCACGGCTACTTCGGCGCTTGAAAAAATTTTCTTTGACTCTTGGGAACAAAAAGAAATCACAAGGAGCTAAGTCAGGGCTGTGAGGCGGGCGACTTAGAGTTTCAACACCAGATTCCTCAATAAATCGTTTTGTTCCAAGAGAGATATGTGAAGAGGCGTTATCGTGATGCAGCATGATTCCCCGAAGACCGGTCTTTGGTCTTCTCTCCCGCATAGCTTGAAAAGCTTTGCGTAATGCAACTGTAGTACCATTCCATACCATATATGGAAAATGGTAGGTCAGTCAACTCTAAATGGTATACGAGCGTACGATGTCTTCTGCGCGGGGTTTCTGCCCAGAATTTCTCGGGCCTCGGGGTGTTCCCCCATTACGCGGGCAATCATCACGGCCCACTACTATGGGCCGATCCTGGGAGCCGTTCAGGAACGGCATTGTTGGCTTTCTTCTTAGTTGGCGTATTTCGCGCCCCTAGGTAGGTGCTACTGAAGGGTCAGCAGTCTCAAAGCCCCACGGAGACTCGCAGAGAACGGGTCTCGATGTAGGGCCAATTCCGCCGACAAGTGTGCGCTCCTGAGTAGCAGCACTCTGGGCCTCAGGTGCTCCTTCCTAGTTGTAGCTGATGGTCTAGTATCTAGGCATTCATGGCGTATCTCGAGCCTCTGGGAAGGGATCTGCCGAAGGATCAGCGACTTCAAGGTCCCACGGAGACGGATCACGACGCGGAGCTGATGTCACCAACAGGCGTGCGCTCTCCTGACAGCAGTAACGCCGGGCCTCCGGAGCTCGCTTCCCAGCATGTTAGAAGACACGCAGCGTTAGGGATATATCATCCTAGGAGGGGTCAGGGACGCTCGACGCAAGCCAAGATCGCCCCACGGCACGTATACCCACTGCGAAGCGACGCACAGTACTCCTCCCTCCCAGGCGGAAGCCGACGACCGGCAGACGTGACCGGCGGCGAACATGGTCCGAACGCGACTTAAGTGAGTGAGTGAGTAGACCCCTAATGCTGATTGTAACCGTTGTAAACTTAATTGTTCGGTTAAACCAAATTTAAAATCATAATAGATCATAGCGCGCAAATGTTCTCGGTTAAGATCCATCGTTTTAAATGAAAAGCGCGGGAAGCGTTTCAGGAAAATTAATAGAACTTTTTTTAATATTGAGCAATTGGCTTATGGAGTTCTATTTTTAATTAAATTTTCTTTTTAGAAACATATAACACAGGTGCGTTCCATTTATTCATTTCTAGCATCTCAAAACTTATTGAGTGACATACTTTTATACGCATTTAGTAAAAAAAAAACTGTTATTTTGACATTAAAAGCAGACACTTCAATTTTATTTATTTGTATAGATTACGTGGCTCTACCACGTATATTACAAGTATTCCTGGACTTTTATAAACACATCTTACGAAGCCTTTGGAACGAAATCGGGTAATGGATCCATTTACGTCGACAGCATATGACATCAACAACAAATAACGTCTTCTAGAAATCGCAGTTACTCAGAGGCTTCAAGGGTGGAGAGGTTAGGCTTGCTGCAAATTTCACATTTCCCGATTACCCGAGCAATACTATTTCTAACCCCGCTGGAAACAATGAAATATTGATTTTTATTGTAATTTTATGTAATTTAACGCGTGCTTTGCATTGAAATAAAATATAGTGTTAATTTAGAAGTTTAATAAATTAAAAATAAAGTATTTCCAAGATATGTGAGTTGAAAAAAATTTTGTCCGCCAACACACACTCAGAAACGAGAGAAAGCCTGTGTCAAGCTGAGAAACTTATATAAAAAGTAATAAAGGAATAACTGATAATGTAAAAACTTGACTTGAATATTTCCAAGTTTAGAAATTGGAACATAAGGGTGTACATATATTTAGAAACTTTAAGTAATACAAGTTAATCGACATACATAATATCGGTTTTCGAGGTTTTGTGTTCTAATTGTACTCGTATCTCAGATATTCGAGCCTATTCGATCATATTTAGTATAGATAGATGAGTGTGACTGTGTTTGCGCTAACTTTTTTACGTGGTAGAGCCATGCTGCAGTTATGATAGATATATATGATAGATGTATAGTTGTAGCACGAATGGGTCGGCTCGACCGGGGAGGGACCACGCTCTCACAGAATACCAGCGTGAAATAGTAGCTTAATGCTGCTGTATTTCGTATGGTGAGTGTAGAGAACCGGAGACCCATTTTACTGGAAACGAGGCATTCCATCTTAGTCCTCACGGGTGACAACGCATCTGCATTTTAATTCGTAATCGAGGATAGATGTAGATGTCTATGGGCCACAGCAACCACTTACCATCAGGTGGACTGTGTGCTCGTTTGTCACCCTATCCTATAAAAAAAAACTGTAAAAGCCAAAAGCCTAACAGCATTAACATCATCAAAAACCAGTCCTTTCGGAGATTATCTGAACAAACAGACGGGTAGGCAAAATTTTTATAAATTGTTTTTTGATATTAGTACCGTATAATACTTTCATATGCATTTAGTAAAATGCTGTTATTTTGACATTATAAACAGACACTTCAGTTTTATTGATTTGTATTGATTTTTATATATTTTTTAAAATAATCACGTTTTAAATGAACTAAGGAATATTACAACCTTAATGTGCCAAACAACTAGAATAATGTCCAAATAGTGACACTATAATCTTCATTCCCTATTTTTCCGTCCTTAATGTATGGTAAATTAAAAAAAAAGAATAATTATAATTCGTGCACTATTAGCGAAGATATCACGTAACTTACATATATAATACAAGTTGTATAGAGATCTTAATCCATTTTTGAAGTCTGCTAATAAATAACAATCGTAAATTACGCGAAATTTTCACGCTGTGAACGTACGTACATCAACTAGTGATCAACACTAAAATGACTAAAATTAGTTCGACTATAACTGAGTTTAATATAAAAGGCAGCTGTTCACATTTAAATCTAATAAATATCTCCACAAAGTGCCGTTAGCAAAGTATTTTAATGTGAACACGAAATATTTCATTAGATTATAATTAAATTTAAATTTCGTGGGCTTCATTTATTGAAAAAGAAATAAAATAAGAAACAACAATGAAAGGAATGCCATAGAAAAGCGCCAAATATCTGGGGGCACGGTAGTGCTCCCGCCAAGTCGATCAAAAAAGCGGCACGGCCGTACCATCTTTTCTCGAAGCAATTCAATCAAATCGCACTAAGCAATCTAATTTAATATAATATGTATTTCTTGTGAGATACATTGTGGTTTCATGCGATGGCCAAGTCAATCTATATATTTAAAACATAAAAGACTTTTAACATTGATATGGTCACTATAAAATGTTGTTAGGTTAGCTAATTACGTAATAACTTAAAGGAGTCTTAAGTAGGAACTGAATAAATTAACCGACTTGGTATTACATGGATCTCACAACTTTTTACGGTAGAAGAACTGAGTTGCGAGACTTGTTTTTTTTTACAAGTTATGTTTTTAATGGCATGTTATTTATTCCTTTATTTTCTAAGCAAAAATTTAGAACGATTTTCCGCCCTTGAAACAAGCTTCGTAGGTATCAAAGGAATTTATAATTTAATAACGTATGTACCCTTTGTAAATGGGATAATTTTCATAAACGAACACGAGGGCGACACTGAGAGTTTTTAAAACTGGTCACTTGTAAACGATATAATAAAAAAATAAGTTCAAATTTTGAAAATGGAACTCTGCCAATATTATTGTGTACCTACGTGTTTTACTAATTTGTCATTTCTTTACGATTTGGCGGCATATTGAAAATCGTCTGTGTCACGTCAGCATGGATACGACAAAATTTTCGAACAATGATTTTTTTATGACTTTCGATGTCATTTAAGTCAACAAGAAAGTTATGATAGACTTTGATTGGCCTTTCACGATGAATTCCCATCTCGTGCCACTGTTTACAACGTTTTAATGAGTTCGCTTTTTAACGTGGTCGCACTAATCTCACCGATGATGTGCGTGAGGGACGGCCTTTAACGGCGACAACTGAAGATAACATCAGAGTTGTGCGCCCCATGATAAAGACCGACAAAAGAGTAACTTATCAGCAGATTCGGACAAGCTTAGGCATCGATATGGGTCCAGTGCACAAAATCCTCCATGAACATTTAGCGATCAGGAAGCTTTGTGCCCGGAGGATACCTCATAATATGACGGAGGCCCAAAAACTCCGTCGTGATGATTGGTGTCGTGAAATGGTTCAAAGATTTAACGCTCAACTAGACACGGTAGATGGCGCCGTAGTCGTGATCCAGAAATTACACGTGCAAAGCCTAAGATCAAGCGTGGTCAAGTAAAGTAAGTTACAGCCAACAGCGTCTTATCAATTTGTAACGATAAAACCTCCATGCTGTTCCACTGTGTATTGGCAAATTTAACGTGACCTCGATAGTATTTTATTTCTAAGAGATGCAGATTTCTCCACGATCTTTTACTTTAGTTACTTAATTTAGAACCTAAATTACAATAAACGTTTAGCTTTTTATACGTGATAGGGTCACGCTTCAGCTAAATCATGGTTGAAGGACGAATAGGTCGGCTCAACCGGGGCCTTTCACATAATGCTATCGTAAAATGTTTTGTATAATGAGTGTAGAGAACTGGAGACCCTTTTTACAGGAAATTCTTAGTCCTCAAGCGTAACAATGCACTTCATTGATTCTTAGTTGATGATAGATGTAGATGTCTATGGGCCACAGCATCCTCTTACCATCAGGTGGTCTGTGTGCTCGTTTGTCACAAATAGTCTATAAGAAAAATAAAAAAGCCTCTTAGCACAATTTAAAGATCTCTCTTAAAACTGTGCGCTAAGCTACCACAGCTCGTAAGGACTAGCGAATATTTCAAGTCTAGCTAAGCTAGCTGGTGCATTTTTATAATATACTTAAACAGATTTATATAATAGCGTTTAAAATTTTACTAATTCTAATTTCAAAATTTGAAGACAATCCTGTCAATTCTCACAAACTATCTTCTGATTTCGTATCCGCTTGTATACTCCATAGACTACGAGACTCCAAAAAACGGCAACGAAATAGGGAAGCATTACTGTTATTTTATTTCTATCATAAACATTTTGTAATTTATATGTCTTCCTAAGTTATTTTCGTAATTAAATTGCTCTTTTTCTTATCATTTTAGTAGTTAAAACATTTATAAAAACATTTTGAAAAGTCTGTTTTGAGTAGCGAAATAGAAGAAATGAAAATTACTTAAGGCTACGAAAAACAAAAGTTTCCAACTCCTCATGATAACAATAATGCGAAATAAAAATAACATTTAAATTTTGTCTTATCCTTTAAAGTGTTTTACTTTTATTACAGTAAAAAAAGCTCAAATATTTTTGCAAGATTTTATTATTATTGCTTTTAAGAATAATTCGAAAAATAAAGCTAAAAATGTTGTAATAAATCGTGCCATTGACGTTAGTAACCGTATCTTTATTTTAGGCTCCGCACGTGTGTTTTCTGGATCACAACAACAGCGCCACCTACCGGGTCCAGTTGAGTTTTTAAACCATACAGGGGCCCACTCAAATAAATGCAAAAAAAGTCATCAAAATCGGTAGAACCGTTTTCGAGCTTTAGCGACTGACGGACATCAATTGATTTTTATATATAAGAAAGAAGATTGATGCATTGGTTCAACGACATCGAATCCGAAATACAACTGCGTGCTAACAGTAGGCGATGCGTCTACTCGTGTTCGCTCAATCTCATTTTGTATAAGCAAACGTTATTCGTGTGTTATGACGCAAGCGTCGTATCTTTGTGAGTTGAGCAAATCGGCATATTTTATAAATAGTCACTCAACTTCTAGAGTTTGAGATCTTTTCAAACAAGAAATAATGACAAACGGTCGTGGAGTCCATCTGATGGCGTGTATGCTGTAATCAATTAGACACCTACATCTATCCTCGATTAAAACCAAAAATTCTGATGTGTCCATTGAGTACTAAGTAAGTACTAATGTAAAACACCAGAAACAGAAACAGAAACTTTTTTATTCAATGTAGATTATAACAAATACTTATTGAAAGTCACTTTTTTCATTTACCACTGGTTCGCAAAAAAAAACCTCTGTCCTGGGAAGAACCAGCAAGAAACCCAGCGGGACTATTTTTTTTCCAATAATAGCTTACAATAATGTTTACAATTAGCAACACAAGACAAAGAGAGAGAATAGAAATAGCTTGGTAGCGATCACCCTTTCCAGGGATTATTATCATCCATAAATTCCTTAATATTATAATAACCTACTACTGGTAAAGAGAATCTCCGGTTTTTGTTTCGCAGGTGTTTGCGCTACAGTCGCATATAGCTTGAGCGTACCGAAACTAAACCGTTACGTTAAATACCTGAAAACTTTTTAGATATTTCTTTACTGTTTCTATCATCAAGCAATAGGCTGCGAGGTATTTCCATCTTATACTTCAAAGATATGAGAAGAAGATAGCATCTGTATTCCGTAGCATTCTGTGTATGAAAGCAGGTATTAATTGGTTGCGGTAGTCATCATCGCATGGGCTGCCACTGCTCATTGTTTGTCAACATAATAATAGTAATAATGTCCTCTAGGCCCAATTTCGGTCACGGCGGGCAGTTTCAAGGAAGGTTAGTCATCGGCGCCGGACAGGATTATAATGCCCAAGTGTTTACGCAAGCACACGTGCACTCTCTATTCCATCACCCTCATAGTTCTATGGGACGGTAAACCGACACGACCGGAGAGAAACCAGGCGTAGTACCAACGGCACGGGTGGTTAGACACCGCCAACTTCCTTCAGCTACTAAAAATTTCTTGACGGAAAAACAGCAGACTCAGCGGTCGCGTTCACAACCACTGGACTAGTTGGTCAACATAATAAAAACTCAAGTGCCAAACAATCTTAGAAGAATAAATAGTAATATAGTATGTGAGGGTAATATGGTTAATATGGTTCACTTTCTTGTAACTAAAAAACTACAGTCTTGTTTGCATAGATGGATTTGTGATACGGTAGCTCTTCATCGGTCAATAAAACATTAAAGGGTCAAAAGGGCGATGCTTTATTGACGCCATTTTAACAGTTACCATTTGAACTAAATATTTTAGTCGATTTTCGTATGGTGTAGTGTAGTTAGTTCTTTTTAGGGTTCCGTAGTCAACTAGGAACCCTTATAGTTTCGCCATGTCTGTCTGTCCGTCTGTCCGTCCTCGCTTAATCTCTGTGACCGTTAGCACTAGAAAGCTGAAATTTGGTACCAATATGTGTATCAATCACGCCGACAAAGTGGTAAAAAATTGGAAAAAAATGTTTTATTAAGGTATCCCCCCTATATGTAAAGTGGGAAGTGATTTTTTTTTTAATTTCAACCCTAACGTGTGATATATTGTTGGAAAGGTATTTAAAAATGAATAGGGGTTTACTAAAATAATTTTTTGAAAATTTCAATAATTTCGGAAATAATCGCTCCAAAAGTAAGAAACAATGTGTCCCCCCCCCCCCCTCTAACTTTTGAACCATAAGTTTAGAAAATATGAAAAAATCTGAAAAGTAGAACGTTATAAGGACTTTCCAGGAAAATCATTTTGAACTTGGATGGAAACAACAGTACCCACTACCGGGCGCAGTTGCAGGAGCGCGGAGCGCTGCTGGAGCGCGAATATAATGGATACCCACCTTAAAACTCATAAGTGGGAACACTTATGGTGACGGACGGGAAACTACTGAACCCTACACTGATCGTGGCCCGACACGCTCTTGGCCGGTTTTTTTTAAAGTAGAATTTTCGAAGTGTTCCTAATTAGTGCCAAAGCTTGTTTGATTTATTTTCTCTTAATATATTAGTTATAGTATATAATTTTGTGTTTTTATCTCTGTCATTGTCCTAGTTTTGATTTTATAGAGCGGCAAATCCTAAGGTACCATGTTACTAGGGTATGCAATACCGGGATACCTGGATCCCGAAATACCTGGATCCCGCATGCATTTTGCGGGACTAATCTCGTACGAAAATATTACGGAATCCCGCTGGATTGGCGGGATTACAGCGAAGCATGGCACATACGTGCTAATGTTCGCGCGGCGGCGCGTAAACTGAGCTAAGCGATGCGTGGTGCAGAGAAACAGTGTGAGGGCGCGGGGATTCCCCCGGCTTTGTTTGTGTACTTAATATTTTGCCAGTTACAACTGGTGATTATGACGTTACGCAGTGATTTTTTCCATAGAATATTGATTTCTTTAGATAAATCTGAATAAACTGAGAAATTTCCAGGTTTTGTATTATTTAATGAGTGACAATAACGTCGGAAAAAGTGTATAAAGACTTTTGTGGTATTATTCCTGTATGAAAGTACTTTTTGAAGGCCGAAGATTCACAAACCGCAAAATGTAAGTTGTGTAAATCAATAATTAAAACGACCGGACGTTCGACAAAAGGTTTACATGTGCATCTAAAGTCAAAACACAAAATTGACAAGGAAAGCGCATCAGATGGGAGCGGAAGTGCTGCAGCTTCTGCACCTGCATCAACGTCCAGTTCCTCGACATCGACTCATTGTGAAGCTCAACTATCAACCTCGGCAAAGAAACACAAAATCACTGACCATTTTCTAAGTGCAAACGGTGCTGTAGAAACGAGGGTATCACGCATGATGTCAAAAGATGGTTTTCCATTCAAAGTCATTTAAAAGCCGGGGGCTATAAGTTACCAAAATCGCCTAATTCTATCAAATTAATGGTTATGCATTTCGGCACGACTGTAAAAATTACCATTATTCGAGATCTTCTAAAGCTGAAAGAGAGCAACCACAGATTCACCCTCACATTCGACGAATGGACTTCAACGAGAAATAGGCGCTATTTAAACGTTAATGTTCACGCCTTGGCTAATGAAAAATCTATTTTTTGGAACTTAGGGCTGGTGCGGATTTACGGAAGTCTACCTGCAGAAACATGTATCACTGTTTTAAAAGAAAAATTATCAGAATACGAGCTATCTTTGGATAAGGATGTAATCTGTATTACCACAGATGGTGCCAAAGTCATGGTAAAAGTTGGGAAACTCATCAAACCCCATCAACAACTCTGTTATGCACATGGAATCCAATTGGCTGTTTTGGATGTTATTTATAAACAAAATACTTCTTCACGTAGTGGCCACGAAGCATCAAATGAAGAAATGTCAGTGCGAAATGAGACAGTTAGTGAAAGAGCTGATGAGAATTGTGACAATGACTTGGAAAATGACGAAAATGACTTTTTGATTTGTCTTTTCTTACACCTACAAGTGAAATAAACCTGACTGTGGAACATGCGGAAGTTGTTAAGAAGGTACGAAAAGTAGTAAAACAATTTAAAAATTCACCTACTAAAAACGATCTGCTGCAGACGTATATGACAAGACATTGGAAAAAATATTGCTTTATTGTTGGATTGTCAAACAAGGTGGTCAAGCCTGTGCGAAATGATAACAATATTCAACAAAATAAGATCGTGCGTATCGAAAACCCTGATTGACTTAGGTCTTGGTGCAAATCATGACTACGTTTTCACTGAACAGGAATATGATGTGCTAATGGATCTAGAACGAATATTACAGCCGGTAAAATTAGCAGTCGAAGTTTTGTGTAGACGTGAGTCTAATTTGATTACTGCGGAAACTACTTTGAGATTTATTATTAGCAAACTGATAAATATTAATAATCCGTTAGCCCGAAAACGTTGAGGAGGAGGATCTCAGAGCGGCGACTTACTTGACAGCGGTTTTATTATACTTACATGATCCACATAAGTACGAAGAAGACAAAAGTCAATTTATTTATGATGAAACATTCAATCTACCTCCAAAGAGTGTAATACGCAAGGCCATCAAAAATATAGTAGAAAGGCTAGAGTACACAGGAAGCAATGCAGTAACTACTACTCCTGTTGATGATCCTTATGACGACATTCCTCTCTCTAATCTCGAGACGCAAACGGCAGCCGCAGCACCAATGTCACTTGAAAACGAACTCGAACTGACTTTGACTAGTATCAAAAGTCCTGGCTCAACAGCCTAGCCACCTAGGTCTGGAAGTATGAGTAACCTTGAGGTTTTGATAAAGAAGGAAATGAACTATTTCGAGTCGGGTGGATTAAAAGGCACTTGCCTTCAGTTCGCCTATAACGCACTTATGACTATTGTACCAACCAGCGTGGAAGCTAAGCGGGCTTTTTCAGCTGCTGGCTACCTTGTGTGCAATATCAGAAGCTGTTTAGCAGATGACACAATTAATACTTTAACTTTTTTAAGAAGCTACTTCCAAAATAATGTTTAATTATCACTGCAATTTATGTCATCATCTGTATGTCTAAAGTAATAAATAAACCATTTAAAATATACCAAAAGGCTTGTTTTATTTGGCTTCAAATTAAAACCATGGAAACGAAGTCTTTAATTTAGATTTCAGAGGTCTAGTTCCACCCTGCTGGATCCATCAAATACCTGGATCCAGCGGGACTAAGATGGTTCAATCCGGCAAATACCTGGATTGAAATTATCTTGCGGAATTGCATTCCCTACATGTTACCCTCACATGCCTTATAATTAATATTTTAATATTTTAAAATAAAAAAGTACAAATCGACTTTATAACTAAAACAGGACTACTTTAAATTATTTCTTTTAGTTTAGTTGTTATTTAAAGTTAAATCTTTAATTTTTAAAAATTTCCTTTGATTGGTCTGCGGAATATTCTCAACTAATCGCCTAAAAGTTTTATTAAAATCATCATCCCCTATTATGCCACCCTTTAGAACGGACTTTAATCTTCAATTTTTATAGGACTATCCTTGAAATAGGCTGTATATACATAATAAAAAAAGAATAATTTAAATCTTTCTTTTCTTTTTTTTTCTTTTTTTTTTTTTAAAAACGATACCCCTACACTAAGATTTTCTCTTGTATCGTGGGGGCAGTTTACAAACACAAATTGCACAAGGATAAACATCCAGTACAAATACTTGTTCCGTGCGGGATTCGAACCCGCGGCCCCCAGCGCTGCCACTCATTGCTAAGCCACTGCGTCACGGAGTCGTCAAAATCAGTTTATCAAAACTATAAATCCTTTGTGATTCTAGAAAAGGGGTGACAAACGAGCACACAGTCCACCTGATAGTAAGTGGATGCTGCTGTAGCCCATGGACATCTACATTTATCCTCGATTAAGAATCAAAACGCAGATGTGTTTTTATTCTTAATCGAAGATACATATATACATAGATAGGAGTCATTCCATCTTCATGCCTCGCCCTCGTTTCCATTAAAAAGGGTCTCCGGATCTCTACACTCACCATACGAAACACAACAGTATTAAGCTACTATTTTACGCTGGTATTCTGTGGTCCTTCCTTGGTCGAGCCGACTCATTCGTGCTACAACCATAATATAGCTGCAACGTAGCTCTACCACATACGAATACCTGTTCTAAGCTTATAAGTGTGTAAATACTGTTAAGATATTACACAGATGGAAATACGAAATATATTCTATAGAATATAGGTGACAAGCGCGCACGCAGTCCACCTGATGGTTAGTGGAGGGTATGGCCCATAGACATCTACATCTATCCTCGATTAAGAATCAAAATGTAGGTACGTTGTCACCCCTAAGGACTTCAGTTGGAGTGCCTCGTTTGCAGTAAAAAGAATTTCCGGTTCTCTACACGTACCGTACCACCGGAACACAGAAGCATTGAACTATGCTTGTATGATAGTGGTACTTGTACATTTGCCCACTTAAGAATGCAGATAAACAAATATTGTCGTCGTCTATTCAATATTAAGCTACGCGTGATGTGACGTAACGGCGCGGAAATGTGTCACGCTTGTTAGCTAGAAGCATACAGAAATGAGAATAATAAAGATGTTTACAGTACGATCGTAGTTGTAATTTAACGCTTACGACTACGATCAAACGATACTAAAATCAGTTAAACGATACCTACGTTTCTTCTATTCAATAGCACTTCTAGCGCAATATTTGCCAATTGCACCAAATACCTTTTCGGAACTGAATAAAGGTACTTAATTGAATAAAACTTTCAAGCATTTTATCTCGTTTAATTTATTTGATTTTAATTCCCGACGTTTCAGATGCTTTCCACAATTTTACCTTCAGACAAAATAACTGCATTTTTGGAACGTCTTCATTCCATAAACTCTTACCTTCAATTTACTATGGAGTTAGAGGCAAATAATTCCTTAGCCTTCTTAGATGTGTTAGTCATCCGAAATCCGAATAACACAATAGGTCACACTGTTTATAGAAAAAAAGACGCATACGAACCGATGTTTAAACGGTGTATGTCACCATCATCTTTTACAGTTAGCAACCGGGTTTACATACATACATAATACATAAACACTCACGCCTGTCACCCAGAGGGGTAGGCAGAGACTACGGACTTCCATTTGGCACGATCCTGACATACCTCTTTCGCCTCCTTTACATCCATATATCTACGCATACACGCTATGGGACCTATAGAGGCACCCGTAGACGCGCGGATGGTCGTCGCTGTCTACGCGTAGCCAAAGGATGGACAGGTCCGAACCTTCAAGTCTGCCGAGGCGTCGAGAACAGATGTCCTCTCTGACGTAAACGCAAACTCCAGCCCGAGGCACAAAGGAGTGTTCCAGTTTGTACCCCGGGTAGGAGAGATACGAGACATCAGCCGAAGGGGACACCTGCGTCTCGGTCAGAAAGAGCAGAGCCGGCCTCGCCGTCTCGAGATGGTAGTGGACGGCGTTTAGGTTAGAGTGAAGTCCCCTGATATTGCAGAAATTCACGGACAGCGTGGCAGGGGTCGCCTTGGTCTTGTTGTTCCGTTTACCCCGAGCAGTTGTAGTCTTGAGCGGAATTTTGCCCCCCCCCCCAGAATACACGGGGCAGCCTGAGCACCCACGCTCAGAAGTGGAGAAACATGGTCGTGGATGCTCAGCGAGGGATTCTCCAGGGGTGCTGGTACCCTCCTGGGGTAGTCTATCATTATTTAATTCCGCTACCATGTTTATGGGGGGGGGGGATTTGGGCCTCCGGCCACCTGCACTCACCAGACGAAACGCGGAAGCAGAGCTTCCACTTCACGCCGGTATTCTGTGAGGTCGTGGTACCACCCCGGTTTGAGCCGGCCCATACGTGCAACAGCAAAGCTGCCGCGTGGCTCTACCACTGTTATATATGTTCTTATTTATTGTCAAATAATTATAATACAATACAATATTAAAAAAATTATAATACAAGACTTTCGATACATAATTCAATACTTATGTTTCCGAGTCTGAGTTCATTAATTGTGGTAGCAATATATTTATCAATAGCACACGTTTCTTTCTGTTTTGTCGTAATATTTGATCCTTTTAAGTATAAAGTTTGATAATAATTATCTTCTTGTTGTAAGATAGTCAAAAAATGAGCAATGCTTTTCTTTGATAATTATTTACTTTACTTTGACTAATTAATATAAAAAATGGGCAGATGAGAAAAATTAGGCACTTATTTTCGACATGTTTTATTTCATTAAGAACACATTAATAACACTGTGTAAATAAATTAAATAAACTTACCTCCAACTACATAAAAATCACTAAAAACACCCACATTTTAATAAATATCGCTGCTTAATATGCGCGGGCGCAGTAAAGTACGCTTTACTGACTGACGTCACAATGCCCTACGATTTCGATAGAGATAAAGGGTTAGCTAAAAGAAAGAAATAAATAAAGAAACCTGTTTAGCTTCGGCAGTGTAGAAGAGCGCTGTTCTCTTTACGGCCGAAGTATTTTTTGTATTGTTATATGTATATATATCTATTTCGGATATAAAACAACAATAGTTAGTCAGTAGCTTTATTTTGTGTTTTTTTTTTTTAATTTAGTTTCAATTTTTATTTAATATAAAGTCGTTTTATTTGAAGTCGTTTTTAAAATTTTGTAATTTTTTTTCCTGGCTGTACTTTGTACGAGCGTGCGAGTTGACGACAGAAATATAACGTAAATTCAAAAGGTGCCAAATCGCCCGATCGGGCGAGTTTTTGTCGGGCGAGATGACGAATAACCCCAAAAGTGAACCCACTATGGCCAATGGCCAATAGTAGAGCTTACATACATAAAAGTAGTAGCCGTGCCTACTACAGCATTTAAGGCATTGCTGAAATTGAGCAACACTGTTACTGTGATTTGGCGATTATCCATTCCGAAACGAATATCGTCAGTGGTTTTTAATAATGCTGTAGTCGTACTGTGACCCGACCCAAGTCTGGATTGATGTTAATTAAGGATGTCGCTTCTTGGGAAAAAGGATTTTAATGGTTATAGGACGTTCTAAGACTTTGAACAGAACAGCAATAATTTAAATAGGACGATGCTCGATATTACTTGAAAAATTAACTTTTTTGGGCAAAGTGATATTTTCATTAAGATGGGAAGGAGGATGTGGTTATAAAAAAATTGAGGATAAAGACAATAATAGGTAATATATCAAATAAGGCCTCCTTTGTTGAGATTTGCTTAATTCCATGAGCTGCAGTAGTCTAATATTAAAACAAATAAAGTCTTTTATATACCAGCGATCCACCCCGGCTTTGCATGGATGATTTCTGTATCTCAACAATGGCGCCACCTACCGGATCTAATTGGGAATCTAAACTATCGAGGGACTCACTCAAATACACACCAAAAATTTTATCAAAATCGATCCATCCGTTCTCGAGTTTTTGTGAGACTAAAACTAAAAGACATCACTTGATATTGAGAGATAGAAGAAAGAAGATGTAGAAGACTAATTGTGTGTTCTTTTATAAGTATTCACAAGCTTCAACATTCAAGAAATTCCAATATCTTTAAAAACTATGGCTAGCTACTGAAGATTATAGGTCAATTTTTATAACATAATAATGTAAACAAGTCTAATTACGTTCTATTAATGGGCATGGATATCCCGTTTCTGGGACATGCTTTTAAAATAAAAGGCTAGGAATATACTCCCAAATCATTCCTCTTAATAAAACTATAAAACATAAAGACGAGCGTTTATCCTGTGAACTACATCACCATAGATATCATTCAATCAACAAAATGTACAGAATCAAAAAATACTTTGTATACTTGAAATCGTTATTATCTTCAAGATTCTATTGTAGTTTCCTTTTGTTCGTTCTATTTACATTTATAAAGAAAAATAACGCTAACTTTATTATCGAATGCTTTTTCTAATGGATATAGTAGAGTAAATTGCCACTTAGGTCATTGACGTCACTAGAAGCATTCGTCGGAGTACTTTGGTATCCACTATCATACTTCAGAAGAAACATTCTCCAGAACTTTCCGAAACTCGTGCGTCATTTAATGGACAATTCTATTATAACTACAGGTAAAACAAATAAATAAAAATCAATGTAACACTAACAGATAACATAAAACTCTTAACTTTTAATGTTTTAAGTGGTAGAGCCATACTGCAGCTATATGAGTAGTATAGTTGTGGCAGGAATGGGTCAGCTCGACCGGGGAAGGACCACGCTCTCACTTAATAGCAGCTTAAAATAGCAACTCAACGCTGCTGTGTTTCGTATGGTGAAGGCAGAGAAGCATCTTCTTAGTCTTCACGGTTATAAATTACTTCATTATTCTTAGGTACTCAAATGTAATATCGCTGAAATTTAGTCTTGAGAATATTTTAAGAGATTCGTTTTATCAAATATTATTTTTGTCTTTCGTAATGGTCGTTTTAATTTTTTTCACGATATGGCCTAGTGCAAAAGTGACTTATGAATAAATATCACTTTTGGTACATAAACCGAGCTTACTTCTACAAAACTATACATATAAAATTGAAGTGGCGGTCTTCAATATTGGAATACCTGACTTCTATTAAGCTAAAAAGGTTATTAAGATGTTATTCAGACATGAATAATCATTTGTAAAATCTGTCTATCTATCTGTCTACAATGCCAGGAGTGATAGAGTGTGAGTGTGAGTGAGAGAGATATATAGAGTGAGTGGTA